>JAYDZE010197989.1:0-21101 GCA_034509125.1 Monilaria moniliformis
GATGATGCTCAAAGACTGAATGCTGCTTTTAATGAGACAAGTTCCCAGATGCACAATCTTGCTCAATTTTCTAATGTCATGGTAAGATATTTATCCCCTTGCTGTTGTAGAAAGAAAATTACTTGATTTCTAATATTGCGCTGGAAATGGAAACAGTTGAATATATGATCTGTTCTTTCCCGAAGTGGAAAATTTCTAACAGCCTTGGAATTATATTGTCATCTGTTTTAGTCCACAAAATTGGTATCTTTCTATGTCATTGGAAATGGATAGTGGAAAAGATTATCTGTGGGTGGGCATAATCGCTTCACCTTCATGCACGTGCACACACGGACATATCTTGGGAAGAAGTGAGGGGGGGGGGATTAGGCTCAAATTATAGCCTCTTTACTTCTCACCTTATTTGGATAGCAGGTATTAGTACCAGTAAAATAAGAGTGCTCTTGATTTTTTGCTTTGATGCGCGAATGTAATATATTAGTAACTTTTCTATGCCCACAGAAAACTTTAAAGTGTTGCTCCATTGATCTCCAGATTCTTTACTATAGTTTAACAGATACTTTCTTATGCATCTTTATTCCTAACTTTTATTTGATCTCACATTTCTTTGGTGTGAATTATTAAGGTCTTTGACTTTGACTTATTTCTTGCTTTCTGATTATTATTAGCAGCAGTCGTACCCAAATTCACTGCAAAGCACATTGTTGACTGGAAATGTTCACTCTGCTCGAGAATCTGATCTTCAATACTCACAATTTCCTGTCTCGCATTCTATGGCTGCAAAATATGGGAACTCTGTTTCTTCTGTCGGTGCTTCAGCAATCTCTATGTCCGAGGTACCCATCTAAACTAATCATTCAACTACAATTCTCTGGTGTTGTATAAATTACGTTTCTCTTATAGTTAATGTTTTCTTTAGCTTTGTCTACTTATAAATATATATGTATGACTATAAATATTTTCTCCACCCACCATATGTGGATACTAAACTGTCTCAACCGAACCAAATTGTACAAAATTGATTCTCATAATGAAATAATACTGTATTTCACATATCTCGTGGTCTGGTGGTTGATTATGCATATGGGGTGCTTCAGGCTATGAAGACTGCTACTTCATCATCACAGCCTACTCAACAGTCGCACTCAGGAACGAGTTTAGCCACTGGACCTCCTCTCCCCCAGCAACATATTGCTGTACATCCATATTCTCAGCCGACGCTTCCTCTGGGGCCGTTTACCAACATGATTAGCTACCCCTTCATGCCTCAGAGCTATACATACATGCCTTCTGCTTTTCAGCAATCATTTGCAGGTAACAGCACGTACCATCAGTCCCTGGCCGCTCTACTCCCTCAGTATAAAAGCAGTGTCGCAGTCAGTAGTTTGCCTCAGTCTGCTGCTGCCCCTTCTGGATACGGTGGTCTTGGGAATACCGCCACAGTCCCCGGAAATTATCAGATGAATCCTCCTGCTGCCCCATCTGGATCAGCTATAAACTACGAGGAAGTCTTGGCTCAGTACAAGGAAAATAGTCACTTGCTCGCGCTTCAGCAGCAGCAGCAACAACAGCAGGTAACGCCTCTTCGTTTATATGCTCTCGAATTGATTCCAGCCAGTTTCTTTGCAATTTGATATAAGTCTTGTATAATAACATGACATTCTCTCAGAATGAGAACCAAGCGATGTGGCTTCACGGGCAAGGTTCAAGAACGGTGCAAGCTGTTCCATCCAACGCGTATTACAATTACCAGGGACAAAGCCAGCAGCCCGGTGGTTTCAGGCAAGCTCAGCAGCAGTCGCAGAATTACGGGGCCCCGGGGTACCCAAACTTCTACCATTCGCAGGCCGGGATCTCGATCGACCAGCAACAAAACCCAAGAGACGGCACGCTTGGTGCCCCTCAAGGACAGCCTAAGCAGTCCCAAATGTGGCCCAGTGGTTACTAATCAGCTCTTGTGCTTCTTCAAGGGGCCTGCGACGAGTGCAGAAGCTACCTCTTTAGGCGTCAAGACGACGGTGCCTGTGCAGTCGCCTCGAAGGTCGCATTGCGTTCTCGTCCTCAGTTGATGTAACTTAGAGAGAGATATGGCTGCTAACTTTTGTGTTGGTGGAGATGTGTTTTTCCCTTCCACTTGCACTTGATAATTTAGATCAACTTTTCTTTAGAGAGAGCTGCTGCTTAAGTTAATGGTCGATTGTCTAATCATGTTTTTTTCTTTTTCTTTATCTTTATCTTCTTTTTCTTTTTCTTTTTCTCGTGCTTTTCAGTTGAATCACTGTATCATTGCTTTGTGTACAATAGGAACTGAGTTTTGGTTTGTTGTCATGTCTACTTTAATTATTAGTGCGGGTAATTAATTTGAGAAAGTTTTCTTTTTTTCTTCTTATGTTTCCGTTTGAAAATTATGATAAGTGACAACTAACTTAAGTTTACTTATATTTTTTCAAAAGTAAAATAATAAGAAATTCAAATGATTAATTGGCTAAATCTAGTGCACTTTAGGCAATTATGTGGGTGAAATGTTACTATTTCTTGCTAAAATCCTGACGCTTTTGTTTTTGTTTATTTTGGGGTTATTTATAAATTGCTGTGACACGAGGTTTTGTACCTGTACTATGCCCGACACTTTTAGATCGAAAAAAATACTGACATGAATTATTAGTAAACATCTCTTGAAAAAATCATGTTGCAATATCTTTTAATTGATGGAAGTTTCCAGGCGAGTTTATTTTGTTACAAATCAAAAAGCTAAGTTTAGAACCGAAATATTATATAAATAATGTCTAAACCATAATCGAATCAAAGCTGATTAATATTCGGCATATAACCGCAGTGGAAAAAACCTAAATAATCATCGGTTAGTTTTGGTTCAGCTGGATTTTCAGGTAGTTTGGTCAGTCCAGTGGCGATAGTTTTTCTTGTTAAAACCGGTCAGAATAACCAAATACTCACCCCTACCAGGTGTAAACATAGTACTTTGTTAGCAAAAGATCATTATTATTATTGAAAAATTATCCCGACAGGTTTTGCAGCCATCACTTCTGAAACAAGGAGAGTGAACGTGAACCTATTTTTCAAGTTTGTCTCTAGAGATTATACAAAAATCTAGAAACTAGCTTTTGAATAACTAATCCTCTGCAGCAAGGAGGGCTCAAGCACAATGCACTCAGGGAGACGATAGAGATGGTACCGATATTTGTATATGTTTTTTTCCTCTGCAAGATCATCACTTCAGAAAAGACCTAGTAAGTTGTTCACGAGCAGTCGCTAGTGCTTGGCTTATCGTCTGTAGAGAGGCAAAAGAAGGGGATTGTTACCACCGATACGAGATTATTTAGGTTCAAGCATAAAATTTGGGAGCGGGAAGGAAGCCACAAACCTGCTCAGAGAGAGGAGCTCCGGAATCAATACTGTGACTTGCAACTTTACCAGCGATGCTATTTGCATCAGTTTCAAGAATAATTCTGCACCCATCAAAGGTGTAAGGCGTTATTAATATAGAAAATGGACAATTTTTATTTTTTTTCCAGGTTTCATGCTCTGCTGCAAATTATTCATTATTTTATGAAATGTGTTGACAATAGTAAATATTCAATTCTTTCACACACTTTTTCATGTTCAGCATTTGGATTTCCATCTTTAACCAGTAGGCATGCAAAAGGGAAAAAAGAAAAAAAAAAAAAAAAAGAAAAGAAAAAGATAACTTTACCCGCCATCAACTATTTCATCAAGGCATAGAAGGATGATTTCCAAATTCTCGAGCGCCTCCCTCTTATCCACATTGCCCCTGAGACAAGCAGCCAGAAAAACGAACAAAGCATCTATAAAGCACGGAGAGAAGCCAGTATCTGTATATGAAAATACGATCAGAGTTTATGGTGTACCTACCTGAGCAGGATATCAACTGCATCAAAGAATCCCTGAAGAACAGTGGCTAAAATAAGTTCATTCTCTTCTTCACCCCCAGTAACAAAGAAGTGGAGATCTTGAACAAACTTGTAGATGATGATATTGTTATCGAACATAGTTATTTCCGCTGTAATTATGTAATAAGAGGTTAGGCAGGTGTTGTGTGTGTGTGAGAGAGAGAGAGAGAGAGTACACTAGAGAGCTCATGAAGCAAACTATAAAATTTTGACACAATAAATAACAAATAAGGGCAACAATAGACCTTGAGACTATCAGAGAGCTTCTACTCAGAAAGACAGTCTGCAGAATACGATCACAACTGATCAAGCATGATCATGGCATTCATGATCGAAACGTTCTACCCCCTCTCCATATTCACACAAACAGAAGCCCACATAACGAGTAACATAACTTAAGAGTCACTACTGAAATAATTTGAAAAATATATACTACCACAGTATGGTTTCAATAATTAAGGCAAAGACATTTAAAGTCGTAAAGCACCTTCAGTTCGGGCGTTTGTTTTCTGTGTCTTGGTAAAGATGGTCTTCTCGAAAGCTTCTTTTGCAGCATTGGTAGGCCAATCATCTGAATAGTACTTGGCTGCAATACGTTTCCCTTCTGAATCAAGAAGGATAATGTTCTTCACAAACGGGCAGAAATCCTGATAACACGGAAAAATATGTAAATAAAAACAGAACAGAACAATGCATATTCATTTCAATCATATGTGAAGAATGTAGGAACTATAAATCATAATCCACGGTATTTTCACCCAAAACAATTTCCACGGATTGGCTTGTTTATACTCTATATTTGAGAAAGAGGCAAGGCTTGTTCATTGACAACATAAACACCAGCTCATCAACTAATCATATTTAAATCTCAATTTCTTCAATTGAAAATCATTGATGCAAACATGAAAAAACGCATTCTAAAGCAGGATCATTCAGATCAAACAGATCGACCGATACACTGCTCATATTTTTGGTATAGATATAATGAATTTCTACAAATGTGTCTCACACTCAAAGCACCGAATGATTCTCAATAATTCCGCAATTTCAAGACAGATTATCTTAGTTTCGAAATTCAATCAATCCAATAACAACAATTAAGATGTAATCGTTGTCGTTGTCGGTATTTCTTCACATACGATCTATAAGCTTCAGAAATAAGCACGAGAAATAGTTAAATCAATCTACTACTGCTCAAACAATGGTAATTTAGTAATTTCTAGATTTTCTCTGCGTAGATCAGTAGCTTAAGCTGGCAGCCGCAATCTAGCTCTAGGCAACAAAAAAGGACAGCTGAGTTTTTGAGAGAGAGAGTTACCATTTCGTCGGAGAATACTTTGGCAGCGCCAGAGATCGCGATTGGATCGCCCTTATGCTTCGAACACGATGGAGAGAGAGGGAGAGAGCTTCATTTTCTAGTTTATATAAAAATAAGACTGAAGTTCATTTTTAGTCTTAAACATATGATTATTTCTTAATTTTGGTTCATGACATTAACTTCGTTATCTTTTGGTCCTTGATATTTATGAATCGGTCTATTTTAGTCCAAATATTGATGGAACAATGTTCAACACAATTTTAATCAAATTAATCACTAAATACTATTAATTAAATACTTGAACACAGAGTAAAGTTCATTTTGATGCTAAACATACGACCATTTTACGATTTTAGTCCAAAACATTATATTTGCTAATTTTTGGTCCATTTTCAGTATCACTGGCTTTTTCCTTCTACCATATTTGATTAATTAATATTTTTTTCTTATATTTTGGATGATTTAAGTCATACAATTTTTTTCATTTTACTTTTTTGTTTATGCAACATATTTAATTAACTTAAACAAATTTAATTAGTTTTTCAGATATAAATAAGTTAATTAATAAGTAAATAAATAATTTAAACTTTGAACTCATCCAAACTTGAAAATTTTCAAATACTTAGCGGCATTTCACCAAATAGGTTGTTTGCATACAAATTCAGAACTACCAATTTCTTCCATTTTCGAAAATCTTTCGGAACTTCACCGACTAGATTGTTCATGAAGATATCAATTTCAACCAAATACAAGGACTCAATTGCTTGAGAAATCATATCGTAACACAAAAAATTTATTATGGCCAGATTTAATATGCAAACTCTCAATCATAGATATATGAACCATAATTACACTAGTGATGCAATATTTTTTGAAATATTTATTTTGATCCTTTCTGCCTAAAATATGTATGTAACAAGATTGAGAAAAATGGTATGATCAAGAGATTTGACACTTAAAAATAGTGCAATCTTAATGTTGAGGACCAAAAGCTATTTAAATGAAAAAATAATTATTAATTAATCAAATATAATAGAAGAAAAAACTCAGTGTACTGAAAATGGACAGATTCATAATGTTAATGACCAAAAGCTATCAAACATAATGTTCTAGACTAAAATCATAAAATGATCATATGTTTAGGACTAAAGTAGACATTTGTCTATGTTTTATTATTTAGTCAATAGTGTTTAAGTGATTAGTTGGGTCAAAATTGTGTTGACCGTTAAATTTAATGGTATTGTCAATTTGTGGACTAAAATTGACCGTTTGTAAATATTGAGGACCAAAAGTAATGAACATAATATTATGAACTAAAAAGATATTTTGGCCATATATTTAGGACCAAAGTTAAACTTTACTCTAAAAATAAAATATTGTGTAATTGTCAAGTTTTAATGAGAAATCATTTTACTTTATAATTTATAAGTAGAAATTATAAAAATAACTTACAATTGATTTTGGTGGGTAATGAAATTAAAAACTTACTTGATATTTAGTTTTGGACTCAATTACGTATAATAGTAATTATTAATTATACAAAATTATTTAAATGTATAAATACAGTTTGTTACAATAAGGGTTATCCATCGCAATAGCAGTACGAATGTTACAAAATAATCATTATTAATAAAGAGACTGAATAACGAAAAATTAGATATTGGAGAAACTTTCATATTGGTATATTAATTAATATTCAGATTCGTTTAGAATATATATATTTATACAGTGTCCCAAACCCAATATGAAAAATATTTTACTATTCATTCTCGTTCAAATCCTATATAGTAATATTTGCTAATTATCCAAATTCATATATAATATTATATCTAAATAATTTAATATAAATTACAATAATTATTTATCTATCTGATAGAATCCAAATACTGTAGAGTAAATATTAAAATAAATTGTATAAATATATGCTAATTACCCGTTCTCGTTTTAAATAGTATAGTAGTACTCGGTAACTTAAATTCGAATTAAAAATGAATTGTATATCATTATAATTTTAAATTGGTGAAATCTAAAAATGGATGTGTATTATATTATAATCGAGGCCTATTTGCATCGGCCCAGCCCATTATAAACAGTTTTCTTATGGAGGCGATACAACATGTCATTCAGCGCGAGCTCCAAATGGCACTTCACTCTCGTCTCTGCTCTCTACTTCCACGCCCGTGTACACCTCTCTCTCTCTCCTCTCTCTCTCTCTCTCTCTCCCCTTTCTCACACACACACGAACAGCGTCTTGGATACTGAGATTTCCGGTTATTATGTTCAGGTTGTAGTGACGCCGCTCTTGCAGGGAGTCTGGACTGGTTATGGACGGTAACTTTCCTTCTGCTCCGATTTCTCTATTTCATCGGAATGACGAAAATTGTATGAATTTTGAATCAATTTATGTCCTTTGCATATGTTAATTCGAGTGATCTGTTGCAATTTTCAATGTGTTCGTATATGAGGAACCAGCGGCTTGGCGATAAAATTGTGAGAGAAAAATATAGAAATAGATTGCAGTTAACTCGGAAGGTCAATCGAGTGCCTAATTAATTAGTTTTTAAATTTTGCCCGTAGGAATTGTCACTAGTGCCAGTTATGCATGATCGGATTTCTATATTGTTGATGTAAACTTTCTTAGCTTCTGCAGTTCGATGCTGTGAAATGCACGCGGGAAATTTAGTCAGATTGAGAATTGTTTACGCGCTGAGCATCGTAATGTAGCTTGAGCTTTGGATGTCTGTGTCGAGGTTTTTGTGAATATACAATTTCAATGAGTGCACAATATATATATATATATATATATATACACACACACACACACACACACCTTGGACAGCTCTAGTATTCGTGTTTTCATACACCTCAAGTCCATGAAGGACGCTTGTTGAATAATAGCAGTCTTAATGGAATTAGGGCTTTTTGTAACCAAGGTTAGTTGTCGCACTGAAGCTGCTACTAATGATTATAGATGTTCGGTTTTGTTGTGGCACTGGCGATACGTTTGCTTAAATGGAATGTTTCGATTTGTTTATGGTGGGGTGTTTTTAAAGTATTTTGATAATTCAATGTGCTGAGAGATGGCGAGAGGAAGGGGGTTTTTGGAGGATATTCATTTAGAAGAAAAGAAGTCCTTTGGGATGAGAGGCGAATAAGATGTCGAACACTAACTTTAAGAGAATATATTAGAAGGCGCAGTTACATAAACACCCTCCGACTTGGTGACGAGTATGGTTGATTTTGAAGTTAAAGTTTCAAATCGAGTTCTGTCTTTGGAAATGATGCTGATGTTCTTGAATCTGGTGTCTTTCTGGAACCGCTCTTAATTCTTCATGCGACGAATGTAATTGAAAATATTCTCCTGGTAATGGTTTCTTCTTTCTGTGCCAGATTTGGCTAGTAAGAAGTGTGTTCCATGCAGCTCCAAAGATCTGAGGCCTATGACTGAGGAGACAGCCAACATTTTGATCCAACGGGTATGGAAGTTTATATTGTGAGCTTTGTTTTCTTATACTTGCGTATTTGAATTGGTAATCTATGGCTCAGGTTCCTGGATGGAATCTAGTGAGTGAAAATGATTCCTGGAAGCTGCATCAGTCCTGGAAAGTTAAGACTTTCGTCAAAGGAATGGAATTTCTTCGACTCGTGGCTGATGTTGCAGAAGCTGAAGGTATACTTAAACTAATCTCGATTAAGTCGGGTGGTTTCCTGTCTTCTAAAGTTCCTTCCCTGCAAGTGTAAATGCACTTGGGATGCCATTAATCAACCTCTGATATAAAGAAATTAATGAGAGTGATAAGACAAGAGAGAAGAGTAATATCCAGTGGATTCAAAGTTGTGGCGTGTGCCAAAAGAGCTCTTTCTTCTCACTCACACTTGGGACTGCAAAAAAAAAAAAAAAAAAAGTTGTGGCGCGTGCGGCGCACCTCACAACATATCAAAGTCACATATTTATAGTAGCCTATAGAAGAGACTAGAACAGCTACCTAAACCCTAGTACTTGCTAACAAACAAACTACAAGCAAACAAAACAAGGGAACATAAAGCAACATGTACTTCTGCATCTCTTAACTCCTGTTTGTCTTCATCCAAAGGTAAGTGTTGCTCACTAGAATCTCTTTGCAATCAAGTGCAGGTGAGTAGTTGCGATGTCACTTTTCATGAGAACACGCTTTAACACTTCGATGCATTTCATTTGTCTTGGTGCACTGAATGTGTGCATGGCCGTATGCATAGTCCTTCAAGACTTCTTTCTTCTCATCACGTTCTTCTTCATCGAGAACACTAATGTTAACATCATATACTTGAAGTTTTATAGATAGACTTCTTGTATTGAAGTTCATTTGAGCACGTTAAACCAATTCTGTGCAAATCTTGTAATTTCATTATTTTCGCTCCTTTGTCGCATAAATTAGAAAATAACCTTAACCATCAATAAAATTGTCTTTTGGTCTTTTGGTTTTTGAAGAGAAGCCTCACAATGGAATGAAGAGTTCTTTCTTCCCACCATGAGATACACGTTGCTTTAATGAAGCTTATATAAGCAATATGCACTTCTGCCATATGTTTCTGTTTGGATAAGGAAACATGAGACGAATGTGCAGCTAATTATTAGCATAGAAGTTCGGTTGGCTCTGGATTGTTTCAAATAATCATCTGATTGCTGTTCTCTATCTTTCTCACTGTCTTTATTTGATATAGGTCATCACCCAGATCTTCATCTCGTCGGGTGGAACAACGTAAAGATTGATATTTGGACCCATGCAGTGGGTAAGATCACCTCACATAAACTATAATTTGCGCTCGATTCTTGTTGGTTACCGTTGCAAAGGACGAATGAACTCCTTAACGTTCATTCAAGCTGAAAATAATATCGACGAATTATCTATGATATCCATCAAAAACCATTAACTGATCCCATTAAGCTCTATCATTGTATTTGTGCCCCATTGAATTACTGCGCCTCATTTGAGAGATTACTGCAGTTTGATCTTTATTCCAAGTAAAACTCGTCTTCTTGTGTACCATGTAGTTTTTTCTATAATTGGAATCTAATCACCGTTGATCTCCTTAGTAAAGCTTATGCGCATTGATCCTAATTATTGTACAAACACAAATCTAATCAGCATTGATCTTCTTTCATTGAACAATGGAGATGTTCCTTATTTGACCCAACAAGCATTACTCTTTTTCGCCCTTTAGTTCGTGTATTTCAGTTGAAGTCGTTTCATGAACACACGCGTCTTGATGCACTCATCTTTTTTTATGGTGCAGGTGGGCTGACTGAGAATGATTTCATACTTGCTGCTAAGATCAATGGACTTAATCTTCACAACCTTCTAAGGATAACACCTGCGAACAAGTAACGGCCGGACATTGATAGACATGTGTTCTTTCTCTTTCATCTTTGTAATCACACATAATGTTTTGTTATAAATTGCATTTGGTTTTCCGTTCTTGCTTCTTTATATTTATTTGTTTATATATATTGGTTTTCTGTTCTTGCACCCTGTCAAAAGTAGTGTAGCTGGTGAAGTATATTTTTGAACGAACTGACATGGTTTTATCCAATCTGCTGTTTATTTCAGGTCGAAATATGATAGTTCTATAACAACTTCTTCTCTTTTAAGTTATGCTAAACAAATAGTTATTTTAAAATTAAATTCAGAAATGAATTTAACAATCAAATCAGAACCGGGAATTATGATTTATCCTTCCATAATCATCTAAAGATATCCCAAATTTATTTATTACTTTTGACATTTACATTTGTATTTTTGCGGAGGTTTTTCAGGTATTTATCTTGGAATATTAGGATGGTCCACTCCCAAAAAACATATTTGACCGCAATGACTGTAAAAGATAAATTTACGGTTCAATTTAAATTATAATTAATAAATTCTAATTAAAGAATTAATGAACTCTAATTAAGAATTACTCAATCCTAAGTCCTAACTACAACAAAAGTAATGATCCGAGACCGAACCGGGTCAGAATAATGATAAACCCGACGTGACAGCGTAACTCGGACGCAGATGTAGGCCCGCGAGAACAAATGCTCAATACATTTTTCTAATTTATTTGAAATATTTTTTCAGCATTCACTCATTCACTGAATTCAAATTCGCGGAAAAGAAATGGTGAGCAATTTTTTTTTCAATCTATACTCGATTTATTTATCTATTTCTCGATCACTACTATTTAATTGTTGCTAGGGTTTCTTAATTTCTATCTGAATTTTTGTCGAATTGATTATGGTTGTGCAGTTACTCTCTCTCTGCATTTCGATTCAGTTAGTTTAAGATTGTGTAGCAGCTGATTCTAGTGAATTTGTTTCTTATCGCATGGGTTCTGATATCAAATTTGATTATGAAATTAGGGTTGTTGATTTCGCAGGGGAAGTCAGATTAGTTAACGTTGAGAAATTAGTAGATAATATATTTTTTTTTTGATTGTGTGTAGACTTTATTCAAAACCTGTCACTATACGGCTTTGATTCGAGGTTCGTAAGGATTGAGCTCAGAAAATGTGTAGCTTCTAATGCTTTAGTCTCAGTGATGATGGGATTGGGCTTTATATGTGTGATTAAAATGAAATTAAGAAAAGACCAGAACTCGTAAACTAGTTAAAATTTCGTGTTTGTAACCCGTTCTTCTCGTCCTTTGTGACTGGGTGGCGTCCGCTTGAATCTGGCAAATGCGGGATTATGTGCTGAAATGTGCTACTAGCTGGTTTGCCCGATCGTAGCTTAATTATGTAATGATTGATTAGCTTTTCTGTGTTGCAGTTATGACATATGATGCTTGACTGTCGTTTAATGGAGAAAATTGTATGCACTCGGAGTTTATTTATATGTTCCAAAAAAAAAATTAGTTATGGTGTCTTTGGAATACAAAAGGAAGCAATAACATTGATGTAAGAAATATCTAGTGTTTGTAGCTGATAAATCTTAGAAAATATCTCAACTGGTTGATTAATATCACGTAAAGCAACCTGTATGTAGATGGGTGTGGGTATTAAAGGACTGAACAACAGGCCTAAAGAAACACAAGGAAGAGATGAGTGGTTGCAGAATGTGGAATAAGAATGGAGTTGAGGAAGTGAAAGAAGATAGATGAGGTCGACATGTTAGTTTCTCTAGAAGTGAATGAGGTCTAATTGGCCTAGTGCGGAGACTTGGCTAGTGGTTTATTTTTTGAGTGAGTATGCAAGTGTTATTGTAATCTTTTCTTCAACATTATTTGCATTGGTTTTTTGCTGTAGTTCGTTTGTAATCAAATTATGATGTATGTGTTTTTGGTTTTGTTTTAATGATTTAATCGTATCTAGGCTGACCCTGAATTGGAAGCGATCAGGCAAAGGAGAATGCAGGAGCTAATGGCTCAACGTGGCGGGGTAGTAATTAAATTTTGTTCTATTTCACTTTTCTTCGAAGAATAAGTTTATCCTTTCTCTGTTTTTTGTGTTCTTCGCATGTTGTAGTTACATATTTACTTACATACAGGGTAGTCATCAAGGTCCCGAGCAGCAGAAAGCCCAGGAGGAAGCTAAAAGGTGGACTTATCTCTTTCTTTATCTAATTTAACTGTAGTTTTTACTTGAGTGTCTTAGAAGTTTTTTGGTAAAGCTTTTGCTGATAGTTTTAATTTCTGATTTCACTTAGTGAGGCAGAGGAACAAAGACAATTGATGCTAACACGGATTTTGACATCTGAAGCACGTGCAAGACGTAAGTGGAATCTTTTGAGCTTCATCCAATTTTGTAACTTCAACTCATAATTTTCTCAATACTATGTTACCTCGTAGCTCCACTTTATATTCTCCGACACTAATTTCTCCACACGTATAAAGATGGAGAGCAATCAAAGTGTAGGAAACATAGCTTAAAAAATGTGATGTTTTATCTATCATAGCTTTAGATGTCAGTATTTAGATTCTCGTTGTGCAACCACCCACGTGCCTGGACTCACAATGCATCTATTTGTGCAGTTGCTCGAATTGCACTGGTAAAACCCGAGAAGGCCAGGGGAGTCGAGGATGTAATACTGAGAGCTGCCCAAACGGGTCAGATTGTTGAGAAGGTATCTTTGCTTCACTATGCTATCAATTTTCATGTTTCATCGTGTAGCTTTCTAGACGTCCAAATGGTTTCTTGCTTTCAACATAGGTATCTGAAGAGAGGCTCATATCGCTGCTCGAACAAATCAACACTCAAACAACTAAAGAAACCAAAGTGACAGTAAGTAGTAGTTGTTGTTGACTTCACTTTGCACTGTCATTAGTTTTCAATTTGTTGATTTTTGTCTGTTGCTTCCCAGATTCGGAGGCGTACGAGTGTTCTCGACGACGATTAGCCATCTTCGTCGACGATTAGGGGTTTGTGTGATTTTATACTAAGCATGATTTCATATTAGCATATTGTAAAATCCATCCTATGTTTTGTGGAGATTGTATTTGTTTCACGTTGTGATTGTCCAAATTTTTAGCCCCTAAATTTGATTTTTGAGTTTTAAATAACTTTCAATCTTTACTTGATATGGATGATCTTAATTTATCTTCTCTTACACTATCCATGAGTTCCACATTTACTTTTTCCTTAAATTTTTTAACATCCATAACATGTCTTTAATTTCTCTTTTCTTATCACTATTCATAGATCTTATATTTTTTTTACTCTCTCTTATTTCTTTAATTTGCAATTATGAATATTTATTTATATATCCTAGTTAATAATTAATTTGCGAATAATCTTAAAATACGAAATTTCATTAAAGTTACATAATTGAAATCCTAAAATACATAATCGGAATGGGGTTTGCCTTGCCGCTTGTGGAGAGTGGTTGTTTGAGGTGTGAAAAATTTAAAATTATAAATTTTATAGATTAAAAAAAATTACATAATATTTCACTAATTTGGGAAAATAAAGCAAAAAACAAGAAAAGCGAAAAAAGACAAAAAAAATATTCACTAATTTTGAAAATAAGCAAAAAAAATGAAAAAGCAAAAAAAGAAATAAAAACAAAGAAAAAAAAATAAAACAATGGAATTGTAGTTGTTGGGTATCAAACCCAGGTTAAAGGAGGTGAAGATGCCTCTTCTACCACTAAGTTACTGCCGTTTTATGCATTTATCTAATACTGCAATATATATATATATATATATGCTATAAAAAATAATAAAAAAGGAAAGTTGCAAAATTTTGCCAAGACGCGGACGCAGCGTGTGCGCTCCCCATTGCCTGCGAGCATGCGAGGGACGCGGGCGCATGGCGGCGCTGGAGGGCGAGATGCCCCTGCAGGCCGTAAGATCCGGCGACACGCGACCTTGCAGTGGCCGTGCCCTCCGGGACGGCAAAAAAACAGCCCGTTGTGTATTCTCTGAGTCTCTGACATATAATTTACATTAGAATTTTTTTAATTCTATTTTTTTTCTTATACGTCATAAGTTATGATTGGGATTACAAATTGTAATGAAATAAAAATAAAAAACTTAATTTTTTAAACATATACTACATGTTGGTTATTACAACAAGTGTATGTCCAGAGAACATAAGAGTTATTTATTATATATATTGTAACATTCTTTATTTGATTATCAAATTAATCAAATAAGCGATGTCACATATGACACTGAATCAGATTTTTAAAAAATGATACAGAATTTTGAGTTTTTTTTTTTTTTTTAAGTCTAATCAAAATGCTTCGAGCAATTAGACTAGTTTTAGAGAACGTGAAGTTGCAATCATAATACATTACAAACTTATTTGTTTTAGCAAAAGAGGCTTCAAGTCTATTTTTTTTGAAATTTTTAGAAAATCATATTGAGACATGCATATGTTATTCATATTTTTCTAACTTATTATCACAGAAGTACGAATAAATAATTTAGTCAGTGAGTCCAAAACATAAAGTTCGTTCGGATACAGACAAAAGCTTTTCCCAAAATTTCAAACATAGTTAAAAACATGCAAAAGTCCTAACATGCCATACTAAGGAATTGGCTAAACCCAATACCAAAAGAGAAGACCAAATGAGTGATGTCTTCACACAGCTGTACCAATGATCCATCGAGAAGGATACCTAATCTTGTCCCCTATTAAACACATAATTTTTGTCCCCTATTATGTTTAGCGACAGCTTGGGTACACAGACCAGATACACACCACCCGGTTAAGGTGCATACGCAACCCATTGAGGATACATAACACATAACCTCTGTATGGTGAATTATCACATAATCCTCATAGGGTAAATAACATATAGATCAGATAATCAGACTACTCTCGTTCGGTTATTCAAAAGACGAGTGATGGACAACTGTGCAATACTGTTATCCTATCGCAATGCCAACTATACCCATCGAATACATTTAAGCACGAGACTAACAACTTATATACAAATCACATATGTTTAACCAATTTATACAAACACAAGTTATACCAAATTTACCACTTGATCAACATATCCACATGGCATAACTCATAATATACTTGCAGTAATCATGGATACTTTTCAATGATTATAACGTACTTGCAATAATCATAACATGATTTTCAATAATTGTGACATGCTATCACAACAAAATTTATACATGAATAACATCTATATGATCATATAAATGATGTTCGTAAGGCCCGTGGGTGATTTAAATGGCCCATGCTAAAAATCAAAATTAGTTTTAAAGTTTTATTTCGGTTCATTTCGGTTAACCGACTAGCCGATTGATTAATAGTCTAACCGGTTTTATATCGGTACCGATTCTTATTCCCAGATTAGAGGTAAAATTTAATCGATTTGGTTATTAACCGAACCGACCAATTAAACAACCCAAATATATATTTTTATGATCTGTATGTGTTTAATCATGTGGATTATGAAATCAAGTTATACAAGATTTAGACCCATATAATTAGTGACTTGATTAATTATAATTAGAGTAGTTTCTTTTCTTTCTAAAAATGATCAATAATGCTTCCTCATTTATTCATGTGGCCGTGGTGACTCGAATCCTTAATCTATTAGCTGGTGGAGAATTATCTTACCAACCAAGTTGCGTGTAACAAATTACATCCTATAAATTAGTATTGATTACTGATATGATTATATTTATATAAACTTTCATTAACATATATATGTTTTCTTTCTCCTAATATATGTATATTCGAATATATATATAATGTTATCAAAATTTTATATTTACAAATTACATAAAAATCAAAATTTGACTTATTCTTCTTCCCTTTAACCTCAGTGAGAGGAATACAAATGATAAATCATGCTTTAACTTTGTGTAATTTATAAATTTGTTGATTCTGGTCATAATATATGAGATTTATACATATTTAATCCCGTAAAGTTTGGCATGTATATTTTTATTGTTTTATTATTTATTATCTTTTTGGATTAGAAAAAAATTACATAAGAAAAACTCGAAATAACAAACTTAACCTAATCAAATGTATTAGTGGAATTAGAATTCGTTAGTTTTTTGCCACAATTTTTGTCGTATATGTGACATTATCTTTATTCTGTAATTACCAAATATTAAAAGCACGATATAAACATACCCCCCACCCACCCCACCCCACCCCCACACACATACATGCACATATATGAATTTACTAATTTTCAATAAAATGTTAAAAAAATATATTTTGTTTGGTAGAAACTACAAACGTGCGGTACGTGACTAATTATTGGTGATATGGTTGTTATAAAGGCAATACCCAATTGTTCATTTGTCTTTGCCATTAACTTACTTATTAAATTAATGATAATATATATCCCTAATTAATTAAACATCCTTAATTAGATATAATTGATTTCAATTATCTTTAAACAAATGCTTAAATATATATCTTGCTTTCACAGAAAATAAAACTCCATGAAATGATTCTGTCTCTTTTTTGGGAAATTAAGATATAATGATCTGGAAGTTGGATTTTCCTTCTTAACTTAACAAATAATATACATTCAAATTTGAAATAATACATAATATGCTTTCTCCCTCTTAATTTAAATGCTGTATACAAACTATTGTTTACAAATTTTTATGATACTTACAATTGGATTTTCATAAGCAATCTTAGGATTAAAGTGTCCCATTAATCTAACGTAACTGTCTTAATGAGACAAGATTTGGTTGTAAGGATCATCAGGAAAAGAACATTATTCTCATAAAAATAATTAATTTACAGAATTTTCTTTTTCCAATTATACCCACCTAATAAAGATTGTTGCTTCATTTGCACTCATTGTCAACTAAATAGTTAATCATTAAATGATAATTAGCTTCAAGAGGGAGTTCTTGATTACTTGCCATAATGGCCTTCCCTAACTATTAATGACTATTTATCTGGTGATTTATTGATTATCCAACGTGTATTTCTATTATAAAATTCATGATATATAATCAATCATGTTGCATATTAAACTTTTTCCTTTTATTTATTTATTTATGAATTGGGCCCAATATTTGTGTTGGGATTGAACCTAAATCTCATTTTTTTCATACAGAGAACATTACTATTTAACCAAACGTTCTCGAAAGGACATAGTTAATCTTTTATTTGGCTTAATTGTGTAATTAAACTTTACATAATGAAGGAGTAATACAATATAATTAAGTTGATGAACTCAATTTAATCAAATTACAAACCTATCTTCATTCTTTATCAAACGTGTTAATATATACCATACTTAAATTTACATAATTTAGTTTGAACACATAAATATTGGTTAGTAAAACATTATTTTAACTAGACCCCAAAAAAATAAAATAGACACGATTAAAATATAGTGCAAATTCGAATAATTATGAAGCTTATATAATTAAAATACACCTTTCAAAGAAATGGTAAATATTAATTATCTCAGATAGGAATTTGATCATACTATTTAATTTAGTATTTACTAAAAAAGATACGTTTTAAATTTGTCACAACAAAATAACGAAATTTCCCAAAAAACCAGAAAATTTTCCATTTTAGAATATGCTACGCGTAATGTCTTATTCAAAAAATGCATATTCATAAACCAACCTGCAACCACCCCATTACCGGTTGGTTGGTTTGAGAGAGAGAGAGAGAGAGAGAGAGACATTTCGACCGAACAAGTCGCCATTATCAATTCTTAAGCAAACGAAGACATCAATTCTACCCACTGACTCCTGCTTTTGTTTTCCTGCAATTTTCTAAATTGTCTGCTTCAGATCTCTGCATTCCCTCTCCCAATTTCTAGGGCTCTGCGTTTATCCTTTCATATATATCGGCGAATTGTCCACTGCGTATCAGTGATTCAGCTGTGTGTATGTATGTGTGTGTGGTTGCACCTCAGCTCCGTGCATTCACTTGATCGATGAGATTTCTGTAGATTGGGGATTTGGTGCTTGATCGTTGATTCATCGGTTCCTGAAATGGCTGTGGATTCTGGCCCTGTGACGCCTGGACAGGTGCGATTTCGATGTCATGAGTTCATTTCTGCTTCGATTTTACTTGATTGGGAGTTCCTGAGAGAGTTAAAGATTTACTTGGTTTTGGATTTGAATAGTTTTGCTTAGTGAGGTTGAAGATATTCAGTGCATGCTGTGATAAGCTGTAATGGTGACATGGTTTTCTTTTGTGAAGTTTTGATTTGCCAAATTTGAATTAAGTTGTTTAGTTCGTAATGTCTTGATCGCCTGGGTTTAACAGCGTCATTGACTTGAGTCTAGGTTTTAGGAATTCTTTTATGTTGAATGTGCTGCTTAAATGCAAATCTACTTTGATTTTCTCTGCTTCGATTTATTCAAGGTTTTGGCATCTGAAGGTTTAGTTTGACTCATAGGTTGGTTTCATGTAATGAATGCAAGAATGCAGTAAAAGACTGCTATGAGTATTAGTGATGGTGCTTGTATGTATTTTTTTGGTTGATCTAATGAGATACCTAGGATGAAAGAAAGTAGATCGTGTCCGATGCAGGTGTAAAGTGAGAAATTTGATGACCTTCACAAAATTTTGAAAATCAGTATGAGGGACAGAAATTCTTTAATCTTGCTTTGTACTAGTTCAGTTTTATCTTTAGATAATATAGTTGTGTGGATCTCCACAACCGTGATTAGACGATAGGTTTTGAATATAAGCTTTACAATGCACTACAGGAAAAGGTAGCAATAATCAAATTTCGTGGCTCTGATGCAGGGGAGCTCTTATCTTTAATTATAAAATAAAGACTATAAAGTGATTTTGCAATACTACTGTGGATGTTCTATATTCGTAGGCTGTGTGACGATTTTTTGTCTCATAAAGAGGAGTTATTGGAAATGCTATGCAACTTGAGCTTAATTTACAATTTTTTTGGGACATTCCTAATGGGATCTTTTTTCCCTTAATAAACAGAAGTAATATCCTTGGTGGGCTGGGTTTTCTGATCCATTGTTTACCTTTCATGTTTCTTGCTTGTGTTAGCTACATTTGAGGATTGTCGCTTCCTTACACTATTCTTCTCGTTTAAAATCTTCACTTGTGATTTTCTAGGTGTCGTTTCTGCTTGGTGTAGTCCCAATTATTATCACATGGATATATTCTGAGTGGTTGGAGTATAAGAAATCATCTTCCCCTTCTAAAGTGTAAGCTCCTAATACTTCTCTTGTCTAGACACTTTGGACCAACAGGGTGGTAGTAACCATTATTATCATATCTTCTTCTGTTAATCATCTCCTATGATGTATGACTTGCTTTTCTGTCCAAAGTCATTCAGACAATAACCTGGCTAAATTGGAAAGTGAAGCTATCAAAGAAGATGAGCGAGCAGTATTAATGGAAGGCGGTCTCACTAAATCGGTGTCTACAAAAGCGTCCAGTCCATCCATTAAGACTAACATTATTAGGTCGGTTTTCCTTGTGACTAGATAAACAAACATAATTAGGTCTGTTTTCTTTGAAATGTACATAATTAAATTGATGGATTCAGTCTTACCAGCTGTGTGTGATTTACAGGTTTCTAACCATGGACGATGCATTTTTACTTGAAAATCGGCTACTTTTAAGGACAATGTGAGTTTTGTATGATGATTATTTTGCCATATTGTGTAGTTTCGTCTATTAATGGAAAATAACTCATGCAGGGCTGAATTTGGGGGAATTTTGTTCTACTTTTATATATGCGATCGGACAGATATATTTTCAGATTCTACCAAGGTGCCATCATCATTCTCTGTTATTCTGGTTGATATTTGTGAGAAAAAAGCTGATAGCAGTTATGCCTACCTGTTCAAAGATTTAGACAGAAAACATATTTTATAACAATAAAATAGTAAAACTTTACAAATATCTCATTCATATCTCCTGATACAATATAAAGAACTGTAATAACTTTATAATATACCCTATTTTCTGTATGTTTGCTATAATGTGAATAGGTGTTAACTATTTTCCTCATATTTTCTATTGTTGGACAGAACTACAACCGCGATCTGTTTATTTTTCTGTATATTCTTCTCATCATAACTTCGGCAATGACTTCTCTTAAGAAGCACCATGACAAATCAGCATTTTCTGGAAAAGCAATTCTATACCTTAATCGTCATCAGACTGAGGAGTGGAAAGGATGGATGCAGGCAAGTATTCTTTTTGTTTAATTTAATGTTATACTCATGAGTAGGTTGGAAGAAATAAAATAGGCTTGTAGGTGCCCCACGACTTGTAGGTCTGGCTTTCTCTCAGTGGATACTGGATGTTTCTAACACTTTCAGATGACCATCTCTTTCTGCTGGTGAAGTGTCTGACAATATACTATGTTTATTATAGGTGCTGTTTTTGATGTATCATTACTTTGCCGCAGCAGAGATATACAATGCAATTCGCATTTTTATTGCTGC
>JAYDZE010198099.1:0-21098 GCA_034509125.1 Monilaria moniliformis
TTTAATATATGAAATTGAAGCAAAAAATTGAAGTAAAAAATAATAAATGGTAAGAAATGAGTTGTGGCTGTTTTGGGCTGAAATTTTGGTGATGGGTTAGTGGTGTTCTGACTGAAAATTAAAAAGCTGACGTGGCAGCTGAAAATTGGGTTGTGCCTGTTTTGGGGCTGTAATTTTGGGGATGGGTTAAGGATGGCCTAACAGCGGCTGCCAGGACCCTGACAATTTAGTCCAGTCTTACTGCTGCGGAAATTGATTGATTGGATCCCACGCATAAATAGGAGAGAGAAAGGGAATCGAATCAATGGCGCGCCAAGCCACCAGACTGATCGGCAGACTGTCGTCGCGGCTGCGTTGCCCTAAGCAGCTTCAGCAGCATTGCAATTTTGCATCGCCGCCGCCGCCTCCCGCTGTCTTCGTTGACAAAAACACCCGTGTCATCTGCCAGGGTATTACTGGGAAGAACGGCACCTTCCACACTGAGCAGGCCATAGAGTATGGCACCAAAATGGTACTTCTCGGCCATTTTGTAGAATTTCGTGCCAACAGATTTCACCCTGAATTTCGTTTCACTTTTCTTTATATTCTTCTGATTTGTTTGTGGGCCCCAACACTCTCCAATTCTGTATTTTGGATTTTGGTAAAGACTGCCGTTGGATTCCCTTTATTAGCTACAGATCTTGATTGACATTGGTTCACAATTGTGATGGTAATGGACATTTAGGGTCAATTAGTTAAATTTACTTTTGCTATTGATATGGGGCATACATACGGTGTTGGAGACGTTTTGTGTCTAGATGAGTTATGCTATTTCATATGGTTTTCTTTATATTTTATTTTTCTTTGCATTTGTAGGTTGGAGGAGTTACCCCTAAAAAGGGTGGAACGGAGCATTTGGGACTCCCTGTTTTCAACTCTGTGGCTGAAGCCAAAGCTGAAACAAAGGCTAATGCATCAGTGGTTTATGTCCCTCCACCTTTTGCGGCTAAAGCAATTACTGAGGCAATGGAGGCTGAATTAGATTTGGTTGTATGCATCACGGAGGGAATTCCCCAGCATGACATGGTGACTTCATCCTCTTCTCTGCACTTTTTTGCCTTCATTATTGAATGAAGATGCGTAGAAATGATAATCTGCAGACAGTTCCGATTCCCAACATTATGTGGCTTTGCATGAATTCAGAAACCATGACACAGTTATCACATATATGTTGTTGAATATTTTGTTAAAGTGTATTTAAATGATATATAAGATTTATTGGAGGCTTTTCACTAATTTATATAAATGGATATATTCTGAAATATCTTGTTGGCAGTTCTTGTGAATAGTTTAGTTTGTAGATGTAATATTTAATAGTTACAGAGTGTCTCAAAGATTGAGCTGAGCTCCTGTGAGATTGTCATGACTTACTCCAGTGCATGCAGCTGATGGACACTGGGTTCTATCTAAATTTAGCTCCATTTTCTTGCACTTTAAGAGTTCTGTTTGCTTGATGTCAGGTTCGTGTCAAGGCTGCTTTAAACACGCAGTCAAAAACTCGCCTCATTGGTCCAAATTGTCCTGGCATTATCAAGCCTGGGGAGTGCAAAATTGGAATTATGCCTGGATATATTCACAAACCAGGACGTATTGGAATTGTTTCCCGATCCGGTACACTGACTTATGAAGCGGTGAGATGTGTTCAATCTGGTTGCACATATTTCTTGAAACTGTCACTGACTGTTCCTATGCTTCTTTCAGGTTTTCCAAACTACTGCTGTTGGCCTTGGGCAGTCAACATGTGTGGGAATTGGTGGTGATCCTTTCAATGGAACAAATTTTGTTGATTGCTTAAAAAAGTTTCTTGTGGATCCTCAGACAGAAGGTAAAGTTTAGTAGATTCTTTCTTATTTGCTACCCCACCTACTCCATGTATGAGAGTAAAGTTTGAGTTCAATTAGCATTCCTTATTAGCAACTTGAGGGAAAGCTACGGAAAAGTATTATGACATACTGAAAGGATGTCTAGGAACATTTTTTATAGTGTATATTGCTATAAAGAATAACTTTTTCTCTATTGCTATAAAGAAACTTTTTCTCTATTGTTATAAAGAATAACTTTTTCTCTGTACAATTCTTTATACTGGAGTGCTTGATCTTTTGATCATTACTTATTTTTGCCCACTTCAAAGAGATGCTAGAAGATATCTGACATCATTGACAAATGAGTTCTTGCCTGATTACTGCTATTTTTTGAGTAAATAAAGGCATTATCTAGATTGAGCTAACAAATTGAAAATTTTATGATCTATCTTATTTGGTGAAGTAGTAGAAGGTAAGGGCACTCACAATCCTGGAGCACTTCACTAACACTATTCATGGGTCTCATGCATACTTTTTCCCTTCGTGCTTGAACACCCACAATCCACAATCTATGAGCACTATGAAGTACTTCACTTATCACTATTCACTTTTCCCATTTCTTATTTTTTAATTTTTTATTATTTAATATAATTTGTAATTGTGTATATTTATTTATTCTCATTAAATTCCTTTTGCGAATAATTGAAAAATACAAATTTCGTGTGTTTGGTAGTCTAAGAAGGAGATTTTTTGAGGTGTGAAATGAAGTGGAGGATGTGGTATACGTATATTTGTAGAAGGGATTTTTATTTTTATTTTTAAAAAGAGGGTTACCGTTGGTGTCCAACGGTAAAAAGAGAAGGGAATGTTTTTATTATTAAAATCAGATTTTCCATATTTTGAAAAATAATAATTTTAAAATGGCAAAAAAGACGCCCCGACTCACGGCGTCCGCGTGTGAAGCACACGCGACCCTGATTGGACGAGGAGTGCACGTGGCGGCGACGGGCGCTTGATGTACGCGGCTGTGTTTTTACACAGCAGTGCGTGTAAGCACTCTGTGTTGGGGCTGCTGCAACGCGGGGCGCACAACGTGCGCGCATGTTTTATTCTGCGCCTCTTCACCGCATTGTGGGTGCTCTAAGAGCACCATTGATCAGTTTATTGCATGTACACTATATCTTCCATCATTTGTACAACATACTTATCATCAAACAATTATTTTGAAATTGTGTAATCAATTGTAATATCATAATGTGATAAATACTACTATATTTTTTTAGATTACAAGTGTGTTCTGTACGATGATCCTTTGGCTGCAGTAACTACACTCATATTTCTCAGCCAGTGGAGAAATGTCTAAGCACTACTGTGTCATTGATTATTTTTCTAAATGGATGAATATATCAGCTCACGTATGATTTTCATGTAGCGCAACATTATGAAAGCGCACTTAGAAGATGAAAGCGGTAATAGGGATAATAAGGCTGGTGAAGTGCATTAATTTTTCATTATTAATGCACAATATTAATGAAAATGGTTTTGAATTGGATTTGTGGGATTATCCCTCTCACTCATTACTGTTATGTCAATTCTTTTGTTACATATTAAATTTCGTAGGTGAATTGATTAGCCTTTTTGACTAAATTGAAACTACTGAGAAGTGAGTTCTTATTTTAATTATATGTATTTCATATTTCAGGTATCGTTCTTATAGGTGAGATAGGTGGAACAGCAGAGGAGGATGCTGCTGCTCTTATAAAGGTTAGGGACCTCCTGTTGCATAATTTTTGTTCACATAACTATTCCATCTTTCTTGTGGCCCACCCAATCTGGAAGAATTCAATATCCATGTATTTTTGCTCTTTAGCATATCTTGAGAGTTGAGACATTAGAAATACTCTATGTCTCACAAAAATAGCCCATTTATTTTAAGGCTACTGCTATAGTATTGAAACTACAAAAAGTTTCTTAGCTATAATGTCTGTGGTAGAGAAAATCAAGTGCCTTCAATTTTAATCTAAACTAAAAGAAGGAAAGATTAAGAAGCCATTGGAGCCTTGATTAAGTCATCAGTCAATGACTGATGAATTTCTTTTATTTCATGTAACTATGGGCATGATGAGTCCCTTAATTGTTATCTTTCTATTAGTATGTACAATAGCTTACTCAAAGAAGGTAGACATGCTCGAATTTCCATGATGAGTCCCTTAATTATGATGATGGTTACACAGCTTCATAATGCAGATGATATGTTGGTACGATGAGGAAGGGGAAGCAAGTGTGCATGCATCTGTTTGTGTAATTGGGCTTGTATTTGAAATTTCATTTTTATTGATGCCTTTGTTACAGAATCGATGGTGCATGATATCTCTCATTCCCTTGGTCTAATTGTCAGTATGTGGTCTTAACTGATGGAAACATGTCAAAAGAAGCCATTCTTTCATCAATAACAGTTTTGGGACCTGAATGAGCTATTCTCTATTGCAGGAAAGTGGTACTTCAAAGCCAGTTGTTGCATTCATTGCTGGACTCACTGCTCCACGTGGTAGAAGAATGGGGCATGCAGGAGGTATTGTATTCCATGAACTTTGAATCATTTGGTCTAGTTTTGGATACTGCTTAAAAAATGTGATTCTGTTCATTTTGCTATAAAAAAAAACTATATATATATATGGGAAAAATATAAAAATGCCACTATCTTACGGTGTGGGAACTACATCCATCTGGATGGACCATTTAAACTGACTAGATAGACGCATAGGATCTAAATAATGGAAATGATGAAACATTCCTATAAGAAAGAAGCCTGAAGAGATTGCCTTGACAAATTCTAGATTTAGTTCTAACAATAGTAATGGATGCCTGTGTAGCTGCTTGATTTATTTTGCACTTGTTCTCTCTTTGATTTGCTTCATAATACTTACATCACTTTCTGTAGATTGACTATTTCTCGTTGAATATGCAGCTATTGTATCAGGAGGCAAGGGTACTGCACAAGACAAAATCAAGACCCTAAGAGAAGCTGGGGTTACTGTTGTTGAATCGCCTGCAAAGATAGGCACTGCAATGCTTGAGGTCTTCAAACAGAGGGGTCTTGTTTGATCCAGGGAGTTCAACTCATTAGTTATCTCTACTTTCTGACCCCTCACGGCAACAAGAACAAAGCAGTTTCTCGTATTTGCTCGAGCCGTGATACAGCATAAAGTAACACTATGTTTCTACATCAATTTGCGTTGCCCCAACGCCAGAAAAGAAGTTCACTTAGCTCCTAGTTGTGATTCTGTCTTCCTCGGTTGTAAATTTTGGTGTGTTGAGGAGCAATCGACCAGTGCTGTATCCTGTGTTTCAAGAATGTTATGCCAGAATTTGCTTGTTAAGAAATGCGGATCTATGCTTCTGATATGTGATGTGGATATCTCAAATGTAGAGATGTTGCTCCGCTTCTAATTTAGCTTACTTTCGATCTAAATAACTGAGGAGACTCGATATTATAAACATTAAAATGAATTGATTTGCTGTGGCTGGATTAGTTCGACTTAAAAAGCTTAAAAAATAATCTTAAATTTTTTTTAGATATTGAGAATAAATTTTCAATTTTTTAGATAAAAAAATAATTATAATAGTTGATATAATTTTTTTAATTCAAAATTTTAAAATAAATATTAATTATGATATATTATATTATAGTAAATATTATTTTTATAATAAATATTATTAAAATAATAGACTTCAGGGTGGAAGACATGAATCTGGTTCGAATATAAAAAGTCAATCCATAACAATAGTATGGAGTTATGAAGTGAAGAAGTTGGTGGCATTAGAGAGGGGCCAATGATCGGCATTGATCTGAAACTACATATTCATGCGTGGGAGTTTGGAAGTCTTACGTCGCTTTCACCGATACCCACTGCCTCATTGGCGACGCCGCCAACACTGTTGCTCGTTGCGAGCAACATGAGACACTGGCCATTCAAGGTCATCACCGTCCCTTCCGACAAGCCCACCATCTTCGTCACCTACAAAGGCGAGGAAGAAAGCGATCGGGGACGAGAGAAGAAGGAAATCGTGGATGCGGTGGATCAGCTTGCCGGAGATGATGAGAATGCTTCGAGGATGAAAGAGGTGCTATGAGAAATAATCCCTAGGACCGGCCGTGAAAATTAAATCTTTTATATTGTGTTGCAATGGCAAGCAGGAATATGTGCTCAACATCCAACCAAATCAATAACAGGAGACGGACACAAGAAAAACGAAGAACAAATAAGTAGAATTTATATCAATTCCATCTGACATTAAACACAATGCAGTAATAACTATATAGTATCCAAACCATCTTAATATTCTGAAATAAAAAGAAACTCAATATTAGGCCACCAAAAGCAGTTGCAAGTGGAGTAAAATTCAGGGGATCTGTTGATAACTTGCAAAACACCGGATGTTTACTTGATCTTCTTCTTGGGCCTCAACTGCAAAACAAAATAGAATTCAGCTGGATCTATCTCCCCTCCATGTTAACAATGAGAATAATGAATCAACCAATCACCTGGTTACTGTGCCCACACTTCTTCTTTCTACAGTTAACAGCACGGGGATGCAGGCGGGCATAACATCTGGAAAAAGTCAAACCACATATATCTTAAACCCATGTTTTCAGACCAAAAGATGCCGGTGTCAAATGCAGGTACATTAAGGCATGGGAGAAACATCACCAGACATAAATCTGATGCATCACTTATTAGCTTGAAAGTTGAAAGTACCAAACATGGTGACTCCCATATGAAGCTCAAAGTTCTAAGTTTAAATTAATCATGAGATCATAATAAGTGTGGAACTGCCATTAAATTGTAGAGATTCTATGTTCTTCCACTATACTGTCTTATTTAATGTTATCATGCTAGATAGGAAAAACTAGACTTTGATCTATTACTTGGCGATCTTTTCATCGCTAAAAATAATATGTGCTTGTCACAGTAGACTACAACAACACATACTGTTCACCTCCCAACTTCTTAATGGCAACAAAAACTTGTATTATATATCACAATTCCTAAGCAAATTTACAATTAATCCATGATAAAGTTCCACCAAATAAGGTCATGAACATGAACTCTTGTAGACCTCATATATATGCTACAGATCAATTTGCAAGGGTCAGGTCACCAGTTCAAAAAACTACTACAGAAGCAACGAAAATTGATAATCCTTATAATAAAGAAATAAAATTAACAAGTTCATAATTAGCGATATTGAGTTTAAGCAGACTACACGCCATATTCTCAAACTCTACGTACTAGGATAGAATTGATGTTAAGACCTATAAGAACAGTGCAAAATGGACTTTATAGTTCATAAGCCTCAAACATATGAATTTTTCCACCAACTATATCTCTAGATATAATGTTTTTACCGATCAATATACATCACAATTTTCAAATAAACAGACGCAACAAAAATACAAATGATAAAAATAATTGGCTTACTTGCGGCAGATCATCTTGTCCTGGTTGTATTTCCTAGCCAAAGCCATCAACGAAGGCTCGATAATTCCTCCACGAAGCCTCAAAACCAAATGCAACGTCGATTCTAAACAAATAACAATATTTCAATAAACGTACAGCTCAACGGTTTACACTTGAAAACAGCTCAAAATAATTCCTCACCTTTCTGGATATTGTAATCGGCGAGCGTCCGGCCATCTTCCAGCTGCTTGCCAGCGAAAATCAGACGCTGCTGATCCGGAGGAATTCCTAATATTGACCAAAATCACATGTTAACACTTATAACAACTATAATATCATTTTAAAAAATAGTTAGGAGCAGTTTTCGCACCTTCCTTGTCTTGGATTTTGGCCTTGACATTGTCGATAGTGTCGCTCGATTCGACCTCGAGCGTAATTGTTTTCCCGGTGAGGGTTTTCACGAAGATTTGCATTTTCTCCCAATTCTGCAGTTGCCGAAAACCAAATGGCTATTTGCTCTCTATGTAGCAATAGCATTGAGAACTAGGGTTTCCGAAATTGGGTTGGGCTTCAAGAAGCAAGGCTTTTCATTGTATGCTGGGCTTCGTGTACAAAAACTGAATATAATTGGGCCTTGTTTGGGCTTATCACGCTACATACTTTGTCCACATAAGCAGATTTTCTTTCTTTTCCTTTTCTTTTTGAGTTGACATAACAGATTCTCAATGTCACTGCGAAATCTAATCATTTGTAATCAACGGACGAGTTTTAATGTATAATTGGTAAAGTATGAGAGTTAGGGAGAAAAAGTGATTAGAGAGAGAAAAATTGATTGATAAAGTAGGAGAGAGAGGGATAAAAAGTGGTTGGAGAGATAAAAAGTGGTTGGAGAGATAAAAAGTGGTGGGTCGTAATGATATAAGTTGTAAATAGATTGATGTTTGGGGGTATTGTGTTCTGAAATTTTTTTCATAAATAGAATGAGACTATTTTTCATGGACGGATGGAGTATAATATTTCTTCTGTCCGTTGAAACGTTACTAATTTTACCATTTTAATCTGAACTTTGAAACATTGTCTATTTCATTTTTAGTACAACCCCACCGCGATACCTTATATTTTATCCTTCCTATATCAATTCATTTACACAAAAACCAAATACGACTCACACATTTATCTAACATATACATTCAAATACAATACATCTACAATAAATATAGGTCATTTTCTCCACTCATCTACACACTTACCTAATATTCATTAAAACTCGCGTCGAAAGGAAATGGACAGTGTTTTAAGGATGGATATAAACCCGCAGTAATAGTCCAATTATAATAAAATTAGTATGAAAATATAATACGAAATCTTATACTAAGATACTAAGATACCTTTTGTGTTATATACATATGAAGAAATAAATGAAAATGGAGAGCAAAAAATGAGAGCGGTCAAAGGCGAATAATAATCATTTTCAAAAGTCGTTGTCAATCTACAAAACGATAATCCATTATTTTTTAAAAAGATTTAATAATTGAGTGATTTATAGATTTGTTGCCATGACAAGGCATATATGTGTGGGGCCCTAATGCAAAAGTGGCATTCTTGCCAATTGACTTGTTCCAAATGATCAACTTTCACCTCACTACTTTATAATTATTTTTTAATCCACTTGGACATGCAACTAAACTACGTATTTTAATTGTAAACATCAACTTAATAAGTTATGTGACATTGATTTTTTATTTTTTTATTTTTGATTTTTGATTTAGATTTATTTAGTTAGAAGATGCCGTTGCCGATTACCAACCCACGAGACAAAACGTTGGCACCAACTTTCCACTAATCATGGCTTATAATATGATTAAGTGGGCGTTGTATAGTTGACCTCATGGTTTGAGTCAATTTGGGACTGTTGGATAATGCATATGACATGACATGCATAGATAATTTGCGGAATTTGGACGGAGGGATCGGAACTTACCCTGATCGTTTTGAGCAACGGTTCGATATACTGATCGAAATTGAAATCACAGAATCAGAAATCAATCTTGCTTCCACAGCACTATCTTCCGAATCGAGAGAAGCAAACGAGGGTATATTGTGTTTAATTAGGCATAGTTTCATGAGTATCATTCTGAAGCAGCTCGAATCAAATCTCTTAACGAGTCAGGGAATATGAAATCATAGTGCTTTTCATATTTATATCTTCTTGTGATTATGATGATTCACTAGAGATTATGCATGCATCCTTTCATTATTCTAAACTTATAGGCCTATAAATGCATGTAGAGTCATCATTTCTAAGTTTCACATATATATTATTATATTTATATATAATGAATTACAATATATATATATAGACTCCACTTCTAGGCATATATATCAGAGATACGCTATAAGTATTAGTTTATTAGATATGCTGATATCTAATCTTAATCACTATTAGCATTGGCTTTTGGGGCACCAACCCATATATATATTCTTCACTAACTAGCAACACACACACACACACACACACACACACACACACACACACACACATATATATATATATATTTATATATATAGACAATTAATAGATATTCTTCTCCAGCTAATTAAAAGAGTTCCTGGAAAGGAATGAACCAATGAGGCATAGTCTGAATATTTCCCAATTTGGAAAGATTTAAATGATATATCAAGTTGAGGGTGCAACAAGGATTAATTAAATTAGAACAAATTGCAATCTGATTAACAACTATTTAAGTCAAAGAATAATTGGCCAGAAAAGGGTCCATCCAATATAACCTTTGCATGTCCAAAAAGAGCACAGGCTGCACGCACAGGACCACGGCCCAGAACCTGCACATATTCTTCTTCTCCAAAGATTCATACTTTCCCAAAGAAAAACAAATCAGATTATATGACTCAAGAATCTTTACACCTTCCCCACCCAAAAAGATTAGTCCAAGATATATATACATTTTTATCTCTCTCTCTCTCTCTCTCTCTCATCATATATATGCTATCGAATCCTTATTATTTTATTTTATGTTATTTTTTGACGATTGAGAATGAGTGCGTTAGGTCACTGCTTTGCCCACTTGATCATAAATCCATAATCATGTCAAAATTGTTAACGAGATTAATTAAGGTAATCATATTCTGATTCCTTCTTGATTTTAAGGTTGATTTGTTTGTCTCTGGTCGGAAATCTTGGATTGATCGAGTACAGCTGTGGTTTTGGAACCTGTACTTGATATATATATATATAATCTAATTTTAGCTAAAAATGTTAGGCTAAGCATGCACGCCTGCAAACTTTGAGGCCTAATAATATATATAGTCCACCAATCATGATTTTAGCTGAAACTAATTGTGCTAAGATTAATAATTAATTACTTGCTAAGCTCGCCAATTAGCAAGTCAACTTCTGGTAGGATTTGGTGGGAATTCAGTCTTATCATTAGGACATTGGAGGTCGTACTCAAGATTTTCTAGCGACACCCATTATTAAAAATCAAATATCCATCATTCAAGGGTTAATATAATATATATATATAGTAACACCTCTCTAACAATTACCAGGATAACTAATCAAAACTCGAAAGGCATGCATAGGAAAGGAAGAACGTGTCGAACTATCAAACACAGACTTTATAAATTTGTCATTGCATGCATCATAAGTTCTCTGAGCATGCTCTCTAAAGATATTCGGCCACTGTCTTTTAAATCGAGCTGTCTAGAGTTGGGGCAAAAAACAGATCTTGGTATGTTACCGACGAAAGAAATTCATGGATACCATCTTAAAACCAATTGGTGATAAGTTAGGAGACTGATTTCTAATTCTCTCTTTACGTCGATGTGGGACATTTGTTTATTTTATTTGCGAACACCAATTATTCCTAGTCATATTGTCTATTATATAATTCAAACACATATCATTAGTGTCACGTATATTTGGATTAAGAATTTGATATCATGGCAGTTGGCTAAATAATATTTATAGCATATAGATCGGACCACTTAATTGTCATGTTTTGGAACTGTGGCCCATAAAGCTTGCTTTTGTTACAAGCCGCCTAGCTAAGCAAATGAGGTGTGATTGGTTGATTAAAAGTTAAAACCTTAATCATTAGTAATCAAATAATGTCAAGCTCGAATAGTTTTTTTGGTACGGATGATTGGCTACTTTATGTTAGTCTATTTATTGAAAGAGATTTTTAAGAACTCGACTCGTTCAGGCGGGATTTAAACACAACACGTCTTAATAATTATAATGTCACATATTCTTATTTCGTCAGGAAAAAAGGCTATCTAAGTTATATGTCATTATAGGATTATGAACCATTACCATATAATATTTGGACAAGTAAAGTGATCACTCGAAAATACTATTACATCATTAGATTACATGATTAAGAAAGGAACCAAATCTAAATCGGAAAAAGGTGCAGCTGCCACTTGTTCTAATCTAATTAACTTCATTTATCTGAAATTTGGTGATGTCACAGCCGCATCTAAATAGGGGTCAAATAATATTCTCCTAGTTTACTTTGTAACAAATTATTTAAATTTGTGGATCTTTGATCATCATTAATACGTATTACTAGTACTAAAATCTCAATCATGACCACCGTATCTCTCTCGGCAACTCATTGATTGATCCCGCACCTTTTTCTTTCTTTCTTAGCTGTATCAAAGTCGTCTTGCTGATCACATTGTACAAAATTTATACATTATTATTATTAAAGATAATTGTCATTTAAATCACAATTTTTAGTTGACTTCTGGTCAATTCCATAACTTTTGAAACTGTAACATAAAATCATAACTTTTGACATTTTCTCAATTTTCCCACAGATCAAAATTCCGCTAAAATTGGTGGTGACGTGTCAGCCGGAATTTACGACGTAGACAAAACGTCCGTTCTTCAAAACGATGTCGATGAGATAATTGTCATTTAAATCATAATTTTTCGTTGAATTTCGGCTGACACATCACCACCAATTTCACCGAAATTTTTATCTGTAGGATAATTGAGAAAATGTCAAAAGTTATGATTGTATGTTCCAGTTTCAAAAGTTATGGGATTAACCAGAAGTTAACGAAAAGTTATGATCTAAATGATAATTATCCCTTATTATTATTTTTGTTATTATTATTACTACTACTACTATTATTACGAAAAGTTATGATTTAAAAGACAGTTATCTCTTATTACTACTACTACTATCCCTTATCCCTTACTACTATAAATTTTATTCAACCAACATGAAACATTATTTTTCAAAAAATTAAATTACATGGGCCAATCATATTTTTTGGAAAAAGAATACAAGTAATGGACAAGAAAGCGAGCAAAATATTCCCGAGATCCGTATCACTATCAGCCCATCATCGATGGCCGGGGAATTATTCCCACTTAATCACAGCCGTCCACTACTATGTGCCAGCACATATCTGGCCGTTTAAATAAATACCATTTCAGCTTGCAATTCACGACATTCCTGCCTCTAATTACATATCTACCCTCCCCAAAACAAATTGATTCCGTTAACACCCAAAAATACTAGACATGGGATGGGATGGGCATCACGTGAAATCTCTCCCTCAAAATCCCATGTTTATAATATAATTCGACTACTCTTTTCTTATAGTTTCATGTACATGTCTCACTATCGATGTTTATAAAATTAATTATTATTACTCGCTCCGTCTACGATAAGTGTGGTCTATTTGATATTTTGGTCTGTCTGCAATAAGTGTATTGTTTCTATATTAGTACATGGCCACATCCATCTATTTATATTTTAAACTACATTTACATTCAATATTTACCAAAAACTCAACAGTTAATTAACTAACATAATATCTTTTCGTGGGATCCGTTTTCCATCCAACTATCAATAATTTAATAAACTCAATAGTATCATCACAATTTTTAAAATCAACAAGCAATTTCTTGGCTCACGAATATTCCGTGCGATTTCTCCAACAGAAAAGATAAATTTAGGGATCAAATTCCATCGTTATCAAATTTTTTAAAAAACATTACATATATTACCTTGAAAATGAAAGTCATGTTAAAATTTAGCATTCTCACTATCCATAACCACTTGATCGGACCCACCATCACTAACTAAATAAGTGATTAAAGGAATCAAGTTTTTTAAATATTTTATATACTACATATATGGTTTTTTACATTGATCCATATATCATCACATAAATCAAAACGCAACTCAACACATTTACCCAAAATACTTACCTCCTATTTTGTATGTTAATATAAATTTTGGGACGCCTATAAATCACCAGAACATCACAATCATTACATAATTAATCCTTAAAAATGTTGAACCACCCAATTCAAACTTCCTCCAACAAGTGCGATTTGATTTGGCTTGTAATAAAATATCCTTTACAGGAAAGTAACACACGCAGAAACTTCCGGCTAAGTTCCATTTTCTATTCGTACCAATGTGATTATTCATCCTAAATTATCTACTCCAAATCTTCGGACAAATATAAACTAAGTTGATCTATTGATTATACATTAGCAAGTGGGGTTAATCTTCACCAATATATTTCTTTCATTGACTTCCACCAACGCAAGTTTTCTAAGCACTACACAAAAATATAGTCAAGAATAGTTAATATCTAAATAAGTTCCGACAATTTATAAGATGTACGTCGCATACGTATATCCTGTTGAGAATAGCGAGTTTGGTTGGTATTATTTATTGTTTGTTTCCGATGAATTCATTGATTTATCAAAATTGTTATTAACATCTTATAAAAATAATTAAGCTTATGGATTGTTCTCCTAGCAAATTGTTTTCAGTTTGATGATTAACAAACAGTTCATGAAAATTACGGGTTTATTAATATTTATTTATTTATATAATTTGCAAAAACATATCCCATCTTTTTAATCAGTGCCTGACTTACTAAAATTGTATAGTCGTATCAAGTATATATCAAGTTAGGCTAGTTAATTTTTTTCTAATTTGTACTCTAGTTATTATTATTAAAAAGAATAACATATTAATTAAATAATTGCGTGACAAGTCTCATTAATCGCGATTGGAGGAGGCTGATATCTTAAGCAAACACGATTTCAATAAAACCTGGCGGCGCTGCTAACATTTCCAGTACATTTTCTGTTTATTCCTAACTAACCATTTCTAAAATATATTACTACAAAGACTCTGTAAGCCTTAGAATTTCTTATTCCTTTGTGTCTTGTCAGAGTTATATATAAACAAATAAGTAGAATGATAGTCCATTAGACTAAATGATTGGCAAATTAGAATATAGTTATAGTATTCTAGGGTGGAGCCCACCTAAATATTTAAATACTTAATCAGGACTAGTTATTATTTTGGGTTTGATTTCATTTGACTAGGTGTAGTACAAAATTCCCAGATTAAGATGTGCAGAGAATGATATATATACATATCTTTTATTAATATATTACATATTTACCCTTCTATAATAATTTAAGAAAAAATTAACTTTTCTAAATTAGATATATGCAGATTTGGAAAAAGATTGAATTTTCCATTAGATATCTACATATTTATCTGCAAATCAATTTTGTGTCTTTGTTTAAAGGATCTATCAAATCAATTTTTCAATCATATATTTGAAAATATAATAGAGGCAATTTAGTAAAAAAATAATATAATTAGTAATAAAATCAATTTAAATAAAACTAATTCAATTCAATTTAAAATTTAAAAATATTATTATATATATATATATATATATATATATATAATTATGCATATTTTTTTATTTATTAATATTATTTTAATAAGAGATTTCTCGCCAGAGAGAGTCTCGTAGATGAACAATAATTTGTTAATTATGTGGCATGAATGGAAATTTCTGATTCATTTTTTTTGTTTCTTTTTTAGGGGGGAAATTTCTGAATCTTGAGTGGTGTTTGTTTGGATTTTGACGGCGACCTCAAAGTTTTAACAGGGACAAAATCCACTCAGAAGGTTCGTGGAGTTTCAGAGGCTAGGATTTGATTAGTTATTAATTACTTTAAATACTTACACTACAATAAAGATATATACTTAATTTTTTTTACACTGTATGTGACATATAACTAGAATATTGGTGATGTAAATAAATAAAATTGGGTAGACCTAAGTGGCAACAGTAAAAGAATTGTTGACTAATTAATGTTTACTGGCTGGCTTGCTCACTATATAAATGAGCGTATGCCCTCCTCGTTTCAAGCTCTCAAAAGCAACAAACCTTTTGTGAATATTAAGTCTTCTCCTTGTTTGTTCTTCTAGCCTTGATTAAAAATGATGAGCACAGACGTGGAGAGCCTGTGGATCTTCGCTCTTGCTTCGAAATGTCAATCTCTCTCTCTCTTCAACACCATCGCTCTGGCATTTGTCGCTCTATTTTCATGTACAATCATCAATCTCATCGTTTGGTCTCACCCCGGCGGCCCAGCTTGGGGCACCTACAAATGGCGTAAATCCAAATCAAATCCGAATTCTCCCCCGATTCCAGGCCCCAAGGGCCTCCCCATCATCGGCAGCATGGACCTCATGTCCGGTCTGGCCCACCACAAAATCGCCGCCGCCGCCGCCGCCGCCGCCGCCAAACGCCTCATGGCCTTCTCCCTCGGCCAAACACGCGCCGTCGTCACGTGCAACCCCGACGTGGCCAGAGAGATTCTCAACAGCGGCAGCTTCTCAGACCGTCCGGCTAATGAGTCGGCCTACCACCTCATGTTTAACCGCTCCATCGGCTTCGCGCCGTACGGCGTCTACTGGACATCGCTGAGGAAGATGGCGGCGGCGCACCTCTTCTGCCCCAAGCAAGTCCGGGCATCGGAGAAGCAGCGCCTCCACATAGCCAATCAGGTGGTGGCGGTGCTCGCCGCCAACCAAGGCGGCCGCGTGAGAGACGTGCTGAAGCTGGCCTCGCTGAACAACATGATGTGCTCGGTGTTCGGGTCGGTGAGCACGGAGGCGGCTGAGCTGCACGATTTGGTGGAGCAGGGCTACCATCTGCTGGGCCTTGTCAACTGGTCCGACCACCTTTCTTTCTTAGCCGATCTCGACATACAGAAAATCCGCCTCCGGTGCTCCCGCCTCGTGCCGCGGGTGAACCGCTTCGTCGGCCGGATCATCGCCCAGAGGAAAGAGGAGGGCGGCGGCGGCGGCGCTGATTTTCTGGATGTTCTGCTGTCACTGAGGGGGCCTGATAGACTGTCGGATTCAGACATGATCGCCGTTCTCTGGGTATCATTAATATCCCAATAATTTAATTTAATATTTTACTCAGTTATTGCATCAGTCTCTTTCACTAATTCAAACCTTAACTATTTTTAGGTCGTGTCCCTTTTTTGTCTGACCAGAATATGTCTCATGTCAATTTAGCCGTAGAACCACCGTATATAATATATATGTCACCTATTTGGCTAGATCGCGACCTCACCCATTTTCTTATCCTGCCTAAACTAGCATTATTAGCAAATTAATGGATTACTTTTTACAAGAATATATAAAAAAGAAAAAAGAGTGAAAGTATTTTTTTTTTTTAATGAGATGAGACTGACATAATTGTGTGGCAAGCATTGATTCTCGAAATTATATACTATTAGCTATAGAGAAACAAAAAAATGGAATACAAGATTCTTGAGTCATTAGAAGAGTATGAAGAAAGCATGCGCATTATATTGGTGGTGCGACTGCCACGTGGTAATTCTGATTTTATGTATATTACAGGAAATGATATTTAGGGGAACGGACACCGTGGCAGTTCTGATGGAATGGATATTGGCGAGACTGGTGTTGCACCCTGATGTCCAATCAAAGGTCCATCATGAGCTAGACAAAGTAGTCGGAAGGTCACGTGCGGTTAACGAATCGGATCTAACGGAGCTAGTCTACTTGACGGCGGTGGTCAAGGAGGTCCTAAGGTTGCACCCTCCGGGGCCCCTTCTCTCCTGGTCCCGTCTATCCATCAGGGACTCCGTGGTCGACGGCTATCACGTGCCTGCGGGGACCACAGCTATCGTCAATATGTGGGCCATCATGACGGACCCTCAGATCTGGGAGGAACCTCTAACATTCAACCCGGACCGCTTCCTTGGTCCCAATTCAAGCACTGACTTCTCCGTCTTCGGATCGGACCTCCGGATAGCACCGTTTGGGTCGGGTCGGAGGTCTTGCCCCGGCAAGACTTTGGGAATGACCACGGTCAACTTTTGGGTGGCTACCCTTTTGCAACAATTTCAGTTTGAATCTTCTGGTCAGAACGTTGACTTGTCGGAGCAACTGAGGTTGTCTTGTGAAATGGCTAACGCTCTCATGGTCAAGGTCCAACCCAGGCGCTGTCTATCGGCTGTTAACTGTTAGCTTAGAAAATATATATCTATTACTTTTTACAAAATTAAAAAAAGAAAGCTAAAGAAATTTGATAATATATATTATGTATATGGCTGCTGGCTGTGCCTCGTCGATTTGAATTTCTATTGCAATCTTTACATTTGAATTTCAGTTGTTTTTTGCTTTTCATTTTTAGTTAAAAGAATTTATAGTCGAGCAAAATTCTCAATGTTATTGTACATGTGTTTACACAAGTTTCAATCGTTTGAGATTTTTTTATATAATATTCCTTTTGTCATTATTTAATATATATCATATGACAAATAATGACATAGCCTTGATTGATACTAGTAGAGTCATCAATGGGCTAAAGCCAGAATTAACACATAAAAAAATTCTAAATTTTGAGTTTAAAATTTCGAAAAGACAATTTTCTCATTATTTCAATGATTTGAAGATGTGTGAAGTTTTGATTTGTTAGTGTAATGATATTTATATGTATCATACTTATTTAACTTGTAGTATATGATTAAATTGGGGGCTGCTTCTATTTTTCATACACGTGTATATCATAGTGTGTCAAAATTGACGTACATATACAGCTGCCTTTTCCTATCAAAGTCTGATTTACGTGTGACAAGTTTATTAATATTATTTTAGTATTCAAATTTCCACGCAATAATAAAAAAGTTCCAACCTATTGGGGTTGCAAAACATGAGTAACTGAGAGGGACTTATTTCTTAGTATTTTAATGTTGGAGTTGAATATCATAATATATTAATTAATGGTTACTGTCTTATATATTTTCAACTTATATGAAAATTATGTACTGAACAACGTAGTCTACAGAGCCACATGACTTCTATATATGGCACTAGACTTGTAGTGTTTACTAATTATAAATAGCTTAGTGCACTAATTAATTAGTTCTTCACTAATTCATTCCAACGTGATATTTTTAATTAATTTAATTTAAAAATTACTTGCTTTTGTGTGTGACAACAGTTGAGACAGGTTTTAATTGTCTCTTCATTCAAACACTTTCGCTTTTGACACGCTCTTCCTAATACAATTGACTACATATTTCTCAATTGTTTCGACCTTAAAAAGTGATTGTTCCAATACTGATGAATTCATTAATCTTGTAATTAGTTTTTATCCACTTTAGGGTAAATGGTTGATTTTGTCCCATCGTTTGGAACGCTTACTCGAAAATGTCTCACCGTTTAGTAATTATCATTAGGTACTCAACGTTTCATTTTTGGGAATAAAATGTTCTGTAAAAAATTTCCAGTGATCGAGATATTGACGTGGTAGCCGAAAATACTCATCGCTTATCTACATGGCAATGGACGTCTGATGTATAATTTCAACCAAATAAAAAAACAAAAAATGGAAAAATATTGCTAATTAAGTCGTGCCCTTTCTCTCTCTTCTCCCCTTTCTTTTCTTTTTCATCCCCCAACAGCAACTAACTGTTCTTTTGCGCAGTTGTGTTTGGATGTTTGAGATGGGAGAAAAACGGTAGAGATGGTCACGATGGTGGTGGCTTGTGGTGTTTTCACAAAGAGGGAGGAAGTCAGGCGAGAGAAAGATGAAAGAAGGTTGGGGGAGAAGGGGAAATTAGGCTAAGTGAGAGGGAAGGAAGACGATGGTAGTAAGGGGGGACTATTATTGGCCAGAGAATAAGGTCGTGCTAGCGCTGCTGCTGTCACGACAATGGTGTTGGCCGGAAATTGTGAGAAATGAGAGAGGAGAGATGGATCGAGATTTGGGAAGAAGATAGATGAGAGAAATTGTAGAGAGAGATTGCGAAGAGATACGAAGTGACGTCGTTTTGTCACATAGAGAAGACAACATGTACATCCGGATACCACGTCAAAACACAGTCGCCGGAAAAATTTTGTGGGACATTTTATTCCTGAAAATGAAACGTTGGGTAACTAATAGTAATTACTTTAACGATGAAATATTTTTGAATAAACGCCTCAAACATTAGGACAAAATTGACCTTTTACCCTTATATTTATTTATTTCTATAGGCACGATCTAGGTATTCCATGAACTTTACAAGTGAAAGTTTTGAACAGTGATAAAATTAGGTGGGTCGATCAATCGATGACCAAGTAAGCGACATGCATGTAGACTCACTAGTGTGTGACATTGAAAAAGACTTAGTACCTGCAAGAGAAAGAAGCACACCTCTTAATTTCCGGAGGTTTGTGTTGACAGATTGCGACCCCAACACAAGATTAAAACCTAAACAAACAAATTCATGTTCGGATAAGGCAAGAAAGAAATGAGATGGGATTAATGATATCCAATGTATTTGTGTCTCGTTCATGGATTTGGCAGTTCTCGTGAGGGGATTAATGAAATCATTAGTTTATCAAGTGCATGATTTCATTAATTATATAATATTGGGTTGAATCTGATTGGAGGATATAATTGCTACTATATACGTACACAGATTGTAGCCTAGTGATTGTGCTTTTGTGATAGTTCCTATTCGAGACTAGATTAACTTAACCTTGATGTGGATATTAACTTTGTCGCAAGGGAGAAGAACTCAGGCAGCATTATTGTGAAAATGGAAAATCCATCTCGACTTTGCTACCAATTCCACCCCAATTAAATTTTGCTTAATTGATTTCATGAACTTTAATGTTATGTGTGGTCTTGTATTGTCATGCTCAGTGCATGTAATGGACGGCCTTTGATTGAATCGGATAACAGATTCTGGGTTATTATTTTCCCCATTCCTACTTCTTATTTGTAAGAAGAAAACAAAACGTAACTTAGGTTGTAGGTTGATACTCCATCCATCCATAAAAAATAATCTTATTAGTGTACGGTACGAGTTTTAATGTACAATTGGTAAGTAAGAGAAATAAAGAGAAAAAGTAATTGGAGAGAGAAAAAATGATTGACAAAGTAAGAGAGAGAAAAAAGTGGTTGGAGAGATAAAAAATAGTGGATTCTAGTGGTACAAGTTATAATAAATTGATATTTAGGGATATTGTATTGTGAGAAATTTTTCATAAATAGAATTAGACTATTTTTGGTGGACGAACCAAAATAAAAAAATAGAACTATCTTTTGTAGACGGATGAAATATTATTTTATTGGTAGGCACCTTGTCTTCTCAATCGTCAAGGCGCTATCGAAAATATATAGAATCTCCATTTTCTCCCCCCCAAAAAAAAAAGAATTGTTTGGTCCACTGAGCTTTTGTGTACCTGCAAATTAAATTATGTCCAACATAGGATACTCGTACCTTAAATTAATGACGACAAAAATATTATACACTAAAAAGCCAACATTGGATATATGTACGATTGTAGCTTTTTTAAGTTTATTTTTTTTATTTAATACTCCCTCCGTCCACCAATTACAGTCCCATTGGTGGACGGCACGGGTTTTAATGCATAATTGGTAAAGTAAGAGA
>JAYDZE010198210.1:0-21095 GCA_034509125.1 Monilaria moniliformis
AGTTGACATATAATATTTTACTCAAAATAGTATTTTATTTAAATATTTTTAACCAATTATATATAACAATTAGAAAATTGATATTTTTTTTATTTTTTCGGATTTTCATTCGGTTCAGATTTAGTTATAAAAATATCGGATTTTTGGATTCAGATTTTTGGATATTTTTGATTGGTTCAAATTTATATTATCTCAAAATTCAGATTTTCGGATCAACTCGTATTCGGCAAAAATCTGATCAGAATGCTCACCCCTAAAAACAAGTCACCAGATAAACTGAAATACTGAATAAATATGGGGATCTGAACATGAAAACCTTCAGATTAGTAAACAGAGATGCACAGAATAAAATGAAAGTACAAAATATATCTACAGTAAAAGACAGACAAAGAATAGGGGGGAGAATAACGTTCTTCAAAATTATTTCCTCTATTGCAACTCTGCTTAATACTTCAAACTATGATAAATGGAGAAAGAAGTATGTAATATCTCCAGATATTTCAATTGGAATCTTCACAGCTCACAGCTCACAGCTCCCAGATAAAAAATGGAGCAGGACCAAAACCTGGATTCATTAACCAGTAAAACTTAGTACCTAAAGAGAGAAAAGCACATCCAAAAATGCATGCGAACGACATGAAGAGGTACAGAATGTACCTCCTCAAGTTTGTTGATCCATCGAGCAACTGAATAACGGTATTCTTGCCTTGTCCAGGTTAGTTGGGACAGAAAAAAATCTCAGGATGTTGCAAAAGGATTGAAGTATAAGGATATACGGGCAAACTCTTCTTCGGTGTTAGTGAATGAATGTTAGGTTCCGCGAGGTAGAGACTTGCTGCTTCGTATCCAACAGCTTCTACTGCCCTGTCATTGGGATGGAAATATCATCAATGTCTCATGTGTATCATTTTCTGTTGTTCAACTTAGTTTTATTAATGAAAAGAGCAACCAGTCCATTGACTCGCCTTTAGGTTGATCTCCTTCAAAGTCTCCAATGACTCGGACAGTTCCACTTGTTTTGATGTTGTGGCGAGGAGAGCCTGACATGTAATCCAGCATTGTGAGTTCTTGACACGATCAATCCAAAAGCCAGTGTAGGAAGTTTAAGCACAAGTGTTTGAAGATTGGGTTACAAACAAAACATATTTTACCTTTTTGGTCTTCTGCAAGTCATGCTCAATGGATTTGATGCGGTTCATGGATTCAAGCAAGATTTCATCTTTTTCTGGTGGAATTTTTGCTGGCCTTTTTGTAAGTTCATTTACCAAATTCTCTAAATGCTGCAACCTCTGGCAACACGGATGGATAAGCCCCTCGGAACTTCCACAGATGTCCTGCTCATCCGGAGAAACTGAATTTGGTAACCGGGTATTGTGATTAATTTCTTTTAGTATCTCAGCATTTTGCGTCTTGAAAATTATCCTGAACAGCCCCTCGATCAAAAAACATGCGCATGCCAGAAATCTCAACAGTACATCTGTCACCTTGGTATAGATCAATCCCTTCAGTGGCTTTTGTTCTGGGGCCAATTTGGTCAATTCTGGCAGGTATAAAATAAGAATGTTCGTGACAAATACTTCATGTATTTCATATTAACTGGTAAAACTGATCTCACAAGTTTATGTACTGAAATTATTGTTGCTAGTTTTGACCTTAATCTTCTCATGATTTACTTAAACACATATGTTCGATATTCTCTGCATGTATCTCCTTTTTTGGTTTAATAACTGCAATAAGTTTAGCAAATGAATAGAGAATACTTCAGATGCCTAATTCATGTATGCTATGGAGGTGAAAAGGTGAAAATCAACTGACCAAAAGTGATATGGGCTACTTACTTGGTGGACAATGATTTTCATCTCCAGCGCCAACTTTAGATGGTTCTGCTCGCAACATTGTTTCCTGAGTCTGCAAAGTCAAAGAGAGAGGGAGGCATACATGTAAATGATGTTTTACTAATTTGCTTATTATGAAAGTATAACAAAAGCAAAATTAGAACTTCCAGCCTCGAAACAAACTTGACAAGAATATAGGGATATTCAGTTGCAAACTACTAAAGGACCAAGCTAGAAAATTTTCAGATAATCCTTTCAAAATAATGTTCTCTAGGAATGCAAGTGATAGAATTTAAAATTTAAACCAATGGATAGCTAAGTATGTGAACGAGTAGTAATGCATATGTTATTATTACACATCATGAGGGTGACTAAGATGATATACATCTATTACCTTCATATCAATCAGCTTCATCTTAAAATCATCACTCCCAGAGAAACCAACAGGAAAAATATCACTACTTAAGCCCTGCTAGAACGATAATTGTAGTGTTATTTTCACTTCTATAAAGAAAAAATATCGCATAAATAATTTCTCCAAATCACTTTACCTTGTCAATTAGCTTAGTTTCAAAATCATCATTGCCTGAAAAGCTTGTCTTTCTCGGATAAATTGGTTCACCATTCAGTAATGTGTGTACCAGCTGCAATTAGTTGGATAGCTGTAAAATATATACATATACTTAAAGGTATGAGTGGATCCATAATTCACACCTTCATCAGTTGTGGATTTTCCCAGGGGCCCTTGTCAGATCTAAGACAACCACCTGGATTCCGGCATGAGCAGGAACCTCCAAGAAAATCTGGCAATTGACTGTGTAAAGAGAAAGTTAATACGCAGTTGTTACATGACTTGCTCTACCAGAGACAAAGATTCTCACCTAGCATCTATCACTTCCAATAGCTTATCTTGATATTTAGTCCCAAGAACCTGTAAGAGAGTAAGTAAGCATTGGTAAATTGACATTTTTCATGTTATCCCTCAAAATATCTATCTAGTTCTAGTTCTAGTTCTAGAAAGATGAGGATCCTTTACAGTAATTTTCATTGTGGTCCTTGGATCAAGAAGGCCTTTAGCCCAATTCCACAGACACTTGAATCCACCACCAGCATTTACTATGTACATATGATGTAATGTCTGAACATAATAAGAACAATGGATTAGTTAAATTTAAATCATCAGAGGAAGAATTTCCTCTCAGTTGAAGAAATGGAAGCTGAGGCACCTCAGGATAGTTGTTTCCATCTATTCTCTGCATGCGCATCACTAGATCATGTGCGACCTTCCCAAAACTCATCCAGTTCTGCATTAGATGAACATACACATTAGATTCAATGTTAAACATTGACAAAATAATTTAGGCATGATAAAAAGTATAATAGAACAACCCAAAACATAAACATCTAGTTTGGAACAGACCAGGCCCTGTACATCCAGAATTGTCGTTGTTGAATCAATATGACGCTTGGCTGCTATAGAACATGCTGGGAACTTTTCTACAAAAGTTTTTTCAAAACCTTGAACATGATATTTTAAGAACCTATCCACAGTTGTAACACTCATGAGCTTGTTCGGTTCAATTTTGCCAAGTCTTTCAATGTATAAAGGCCGCCCTCCTTTATCAACACCATGGTAACCATGAGGATAATAGTGCTGAACTTCTTCAAATTCTTCATAAACAAAATCCTGTTAATAAATGTGAAACAGTACATTGATATGGATGATGGTAAGATGAATGGTATTTGAAAAATCAACAGAGTATGCAATGTCCCATATCCGATGGGAAATGAATGTTGGAAGTCTAAAAGGTGGGTACAATGAACTTTCCTAGCACCTAAGGTAAGCCAGAAAAATGAGAATGGTACCTGAAGAACAGAGTCTACTCCATTCTCTTTCCTCCACTTCAACATTTCTTCCCACATATAAAGGGTTTTGTCAAGGTCGAACTTTCTAGCTTTCAAGAACCTGCAAACACATTCATTTCTTCATCAGATAATATAAAAAATAAATTATCATTTGCTTTGAGGGGTAGGATTGTTCTAGATTAACTTCCCCTGATTAAGGTGACAGTTAAGATAGTAGACGTGAGTAAACCCTGTTTCTCCAGTAGTACTCATATATCTCATCTGCTTAGGGGAAAATAGATCATCTAAACTACCCTGAGCTCAACAAGCATCATAAGTTACAATGCAGACGGTATCTCATGGAATAGGAAATGTGACACAGTGAATCAGTGATACAGCTTGAGGTGTAGTATGGCCTATTAGAGAATATAAGGAAGACCATACACGCATAATTATTTTTTGTGTATATATAGCAGGTCTTTCTCAGCCAAGGGTTTTCATTCACAAAAGGTCACCTCTTTCCATTGGTATCTAGAGAGGTAAATTGTAATAATTTCATGTTTCCCAAGAGAATCAGCCTTCTCTCAGGCCAATAGTCCTCTGCCAGAGAAAATGAATAAGATGGGTTCCGAACAACCAGTTACTGGCACTAGCTTGAGACATTTGCACACTTCCACTAGTTCTAAAATTGAGGTGACTTGCCAATTCTCAACTTAACCACTTATCAATATATATCACAATGTGAACAAAATTCCATTATTCCAAGAACCAAATAAAGGTAAGCAGTAGAGAGTAGAGGCCAATCTTGAAATGCTTAGTTAACTCAAAGAAATAGATTAAGTAGAGATCTTTCATCAAGATAATAGTCAAAACTTTGAAATAATTTGCAAGGGGATTATTATTGATAATTACCAAAAGACCCATAAAATCGACACACAAAATAGAGAGCAAAAAAGTTAGCCTAAAGTCTTCTCTGTTCACTGAAAAATTCGATTTCTTTTTTACTTTTCAAATCAGAAGACTACAAGACAACCCAACTTTCTATCACAAAGTAGAAAATAAAGGCTTAGAAAATTACAGATATTTATACCTCAACAAAGTATGGTAATCATCTTGCCGCGCTGGAAGCAGGTCTCTTTCAATCAAAACCTGACGAAATGCATTCATTGCCTTCTCTTCATCCTCATCGAGGAAATCCTCCGTTGAAATTGAGGCGAAATGGCAATGCAACACTTGCCTACTGCGTCTCTTCAGAGAACTTGTGCCTCTTGAGGAATCAGTCATGGCCTTCCTCCTCAATGATCTCATCCGACGACGTCTCTTGTCAACCTCGGGGATAATCTCGAGATCTGACCTTCTCCCTCTTTCATCTTCATGAACCATAACTATTTCTGAGATTAAAATAAACAATTTGAAACAGGAAAATTAAGGATCAAAGCCGTCAGCAGATGGCCTGTTTTGAGCACCATTATATAGAAACATTTGAAGGTTAAATAAATTGAATTCACCTGGCATTCTTCAAGTAGGGATTCAAAATTCAAGCTGAAAATACTCTGCTTCAATCAAGAAATTGAAACGAATAAGTTTCGAATTTGAGTAGAAGCGAAAAAGGGAAAGGCTATTACAGTTACAACTCAAATTCTGAAAATCCAAGGGCGCGGCGCAGTAACTCGGGGTGATAAGATTTATGGAGCCAGAAAAGCAAATCACCTTCTGAAGCAAGGATTTCGTAAATCTTCATGATTCTCAATTAATAGTCATTTTCCAAAAATTACAAAATTCCAAAGAGCTGAAATCAAAATCCGTGAAAGCTTGATAGAACAGAATTTAGTAAACTTTTCAGGGGCTTTCATAAAGTAAACCAGCATCCCACACATTCATGATTTATCCATCAAATAAACAAAACTCCAAATTACATCCATAAAATATCCATCAAAATACTTTCTCGATGTATCAAAAATCTCCACATCGATCAATACCTTCCACTAATAGCTGCATTCGAATTCCGACCGCGATCACCGACGATCATTAATCTCTTTCTCCGCAACCAATCACACACATATATATACAACTACTAAAATTGCATACAAATGTGTAATTCACGTAAAGTAGCAGCAGCTGAAGCTGCCTTCAGATTAGTCCGTTTGTTCGTTTCTCTTTCTAGAAACACAATTTTTATGATAACGTCGATTTGATTCCTGCTACATACATAATGCCTATACAAATATGTATATTATATACACAGACAAACTTTCTCTAACTATAGATACAGATTACACGTCTAGTTATAGAGAGAGAGAGGAAGCGTGTCGTTTTCGAAGAATAGTAGTAGTATTAACGTAGAGAGGGAGGAGGTGGACTGGAGGGAGCGGGGGAGTTTCGTAACGGCACTTGGTTAACGGCGGCGGTGCTTTATGGATGACTTTTTGCTTTCGGGCGAATGATGAATAGACGTCGCCGTTAGTGAGGCACGGGCCAGTTGAATAGTGTGTTTCATCTTACGTTACAGGAAAATTGGGCTGTCACAAGCACTATAAAAATGATGTCTTACCAATATATGCATATTATAAATATCATACTCAAAAGGAATCATCTTATTATAGTCCATAAATTACTATCTTTTTTTAATAAAAATGTTATAATTTAGAGTAATTGTAAAAAAATACCCAATGTTTTAATTTTGGTTTTAAAATATCTTGGTCAAAAAAAATTCTGACGAAATTGCCCGTGAATTTTGTAGGAGACGTTGAAATATTCCAGGAACAATTTCATCCGAAAATTGTTTATCGGAATATTTTCAAACTAAAATTGAAATGTTGAATACTTTTTTGCAATTACCCTAAAGTTAGGGAAAATTTTGGATAGAATATAAAAATGATAGTATAAAATCGAATATTTATATGTGCAATTAATCTTGTAGATGAATCGAATGGAATTGAATATATATATTTATTCAATATTGGTTAGAGAGACATCAAGCTTTAGAATTTATGTCCAATCTTGTGTAATTTGTAATAAAGTTGATGTTGGACGAAATAAATTTGAGCTTGAGTAGCTCGATATTTTTGTACATGTTTTGTTTAATTTTATTTAAGGAACTTGATTTCTCCTGAGTTGTAAATTTTCTCCCATTTATTTATACTCACTCCGTCCATAAAAAATAGATCTTAATGATTGCGGCATAGATTTTAATAAAAAAGTGGTTGGAGTATTATGAGTGGAGAATAAGTCTCATCATCCGAGTGGAGAACATGTTACTATAAATGGAAAAAGCCTATTTTTGGTGGACATACTAAAATGACAAAAACGACCTTTTCGTGGATGGAGAGTATATATCCATTTTAATTGAGCATTTTTTTTAATCAATTTTGCTGCATAAACTCCAATATAAGAGTATTATTCAAATAAAACGACAACGCTTTGGGTGTGTTTTATAGTAGAGATAAGCTCAAAATTAGATTATTAATTATAACTATGTTAGTTATAATTAATAATCTAATCTTTAGCTTATCTCTACTATCAAACACATCCTTTGAGTAATATTTGTAATTATATTTAGATTAAAGATTAAGAAAAATAAAAACGTGTTTTAGTCGTCCTTTAGGATGAGGAATATTAAGTTGTAGCCATTAATAATGAATTTAAGTTTAACCAACTTTTTCTTTACTATAATTTAGAGAAGAAAAGAAAGTCTTAATCTTATTAAAATAGGAAAATCAAGTTCATTAGATTCTCTGTGAATCCAAATTCAAATAATACAACCTATCATTTACAATAATGAGATCAATGATATAATTATTATAAATTTTCTTCTTATTTATTTATAGGAGAATCTTCTATCAAATGACTTTTATATTAAAATTAGAGTATAAAATAGAGCTAAATATTAATACAAAAACTTTTTGGAGGTGAGTGAGCTCAAAGAAATAGTTACTGTTTTTGTATCTAAAAGTTATTTCGTTAAAATTTATTGTTTTTGTGATTGAAATATATTTTATTAGAAATGACTGTTGATATGAATAAAATTTGATTTATGGATAAAAATAAATATTTTTATGAATAAAAAAATTACAATGTGTCTAAACAAAAAATGACACTTCATATAATAAGAATAATTATTATTAATAATAATAATAAAAAAAAACAGATCGGCCCGGGTCAAATTTGTGTCCGGATCAGGTTTAACGCACACACGGGAGAACACCGCAATATTAAATTTATTTAATTGGATGAAATATTATTGGTCACTGAGACAAAATCTATTTTACAGTATTAAAATCGGGGAGGTGTGGAAGGTTCGGTTTTTGACTTTTGACGCGTACCTATCCAGTGAAGTAGCGCCACGTGGAGGCAACTAGAATCAGTAATGCATCTTCCAGTTGCCTCACATTACTGCCGAAATGCGTAGGATGGTTGGCGAGTTTTTTTTTTTTTTTTTCCTTTTCTTTTTCTCTAGAAGTTTTTTTTTTTCCCTTTTAAAAAAATAAGTTTTTCTATTTTTCGAGAATATCCTTTTCTAGAAGTTGGTTGACCAAATTTTAGAATAATTTGATCGAATTTTGCATTTAAATATATTTACTTCTTGAACTCTTTAATCTTTTAGAGGTAATGAGTAATGACCGGAAAAAATAAATTAGGGACTGCTGAAAGCTCTGACGCCCCCCTCTAAATCCATACATGTAATCAGTTATCAGGGATGAACACAAAAATTTGTATTGGTAGAGGCTATATATTCTATATTTCGAGTTTAAAATCTTGTGACAATAATTTTTTCATGTTTCGTTGTGATGAAATAGATTTTTACACAACAATTCACACAAAAGTATTATGTAGTGGCGCCACTTTGAATTCACTTGAGTGCGTCCATTGATCGTGTACTCTTTGATTTGCTTACCTATCAAAAAATATTATGGATTGAATATATAATAAATGTAGAAAGATAAATAAATACAAAAGAAATATTTAAATTATTATTACAATTGGATTTTATTTTTTATATTAATAAAGCTGGGCGGCCACATTGTGGCCACCCACATAATAGTATAATAGTTAATATATTCAAAAAAATAATGCATTAATATTCATTTACATAATAGTCATTTTTTCATCAATTTTAGAGAGATATTATAAATTTAATTCCATTAGGTCAACCAATTTTAACAGAATCGATTTGATTTCTTCAAAAAAAATTGCGTATGGGCAGCCATAATGTGGCTGTTTAGCATCACTCTTTTTATATATATAGGTGCATTTAGTTGGGATTATGAAACATGCCATTACCCAAAACATGCGCCTCGAAACAAGGCGCAAGGAACATTTGAGATGCATTTGTCCTTTTGGCCACGGACAATAAGTCTTGAACTTTCCATATATAACTCAAAGAGCACGATGCGTGATTGCTTTAGTCAAATGTGAACCGGCCCTATTACTAGATAAATTCAATAATTTTGATTATGTTTTGACTCTATGAGATATGGGCCTAATTAATTCAGGTCGTAGTGACGACATACACAACTTTAATGCAAATATATAAATAAATATATCTATTTATTTGGTCAAGTTGTGAAAAAAGAGTAACGTTTGGAAGATGTGATCCATGACGATCATATTTAAAAAAATTATATAGGTTAGGTTGAAAAATATGTATAACTAAAATAATAAAAGTGTATGATTTATTTATTTATGCTCATAATACAGTCCACGAATATTACAATATTATTTAATTTATTAAAGAATCTAAAAAACATGACTTTTCTCTCTCTCCCTCTTCCTCACTTTCTTCTCTCTTTCTCTCCCGTCACAGTCGCCCAGCCCCACCGCTGCCGCCGTCAGCTCCCCGCTCACAGTAAAGGTAAACAATTTTTGCAGGTAACAAATGTGATAAAACTGAGAACACTGACGAGGCTCCAAACGGCGCAATAGAGGCAGTTTAATTGTATAAATCACTTAAAATTCATGCATGCTTGGACCAAGAAAACTATACCTAAAGTGGAAGACATGAGGTTGCATATCAAGCTATGCTATTCATCTAGACAACGATATGTCTGCCTACCTAACTCCCACATTGAGCAACATGAAACTAAAGTGGCAACAAACCGCATGGGCACACAGCAACGGAACATGTGAAGAATCATCGTTTTCATATGAGATTGGCAGACAGAAAAGCCAACTAGACTCCAACCCTGTGCTGTGCATACCTGAGTGTTCGTTCCACTCGCTACCATTATACCGAAGCAGCCATTTTTTACATCCATCAGCAGACTTCAACAATGATACTTAAGACTAAGAGAAATGTTTAGTTGAACAGCACATTTCTATTTTGAGGAAAGTTCTTTATCACCAGAGGAAAAACAGAGTAATATCCCAAGGCTTAGTTTTGGTTACGATTTCACAATGATAAGTTGTTGTATATGCATCACAAAGTCGTTTGTGTTTTCGCTTTCTTTCTAGCCAAAAATCGCTCCTTTGCGGCAGCCAGTGCATCCTGGCTTCTCTTGTGATGGTCTTTTGCCACAGATGCTGCTTCCTCACTTCCTTTTTCATTGTCGGGTCCCTGTTGGTCCCCTGCACCAGACGCCGCCACGTCCTCACTTCTTTTGTGACTGTCGGGTCTTGGTAGGTTACCAGCTGATTGTTCATCTGCGACCTGATCTTGAACGGAAGAATCAGATATAGGATCTCTATAAGGTAGGCCAGACTTGTCCTTGGGAGAATGATGCACGGCAATCTCATCCTGATGACTCTTCGCTATCCTTGATGAATCCGAACTAGGACCAGTTGTCGCAGGAGAGACCTGACGTGTTGGCTGAATCACCACTTCATCGGGATGCTTTTTAGATTTACCCTTGTCGGCATCTCCAGAACCAAATGCTACGTTTTTGGATAGGTTGAAATAAAAATCACTGAGGTCAGCCTTCGTGGTAACCTATTAAAACAAAGAAAGAAAAATTACAATGTAAAACATCTGCTACAAACAGTAAGCTCCAGTTTTGAACTTTTAGCTGTGCATAATTACGAGATTCATAACATCGCGAGCAAAAACAAAATCGAGCACTGGCAAATTACAAGACACACTGTCATCAGGAGAGAAGAAGTGAGTCCAACTTACATCATCCTTCTGCTCACGCAACTCACGAAGCCGCTCTTCCTCCATCCATTTGGCTTGCTCTGCCAATTTCTTCTTGTAAGCACTAGTAACAAACTTATCTTTATCAGCATATAGATGTTCGTCTTGGCTTCTCTCTTTGGCAAGTTTTCTCTCATAAACTATCTCGTGTTCTCTCTCTCGTTGTTTTGCCTTGTCTATCAGTCCTTGAATATATCTTGGCTTCAAATGAAGATAAGAAATTAGTTGACATTTAAAAGCCAAACATCTAGCACCTGCATAACCAAAAGACTTTGCAGGGCATATAGATCCATATAGAGGTAAATCCATTTGTCGCCAAATATTAACTTACGATTTATTTTTTCATTTTTTTGTATTATGGCCTATTAATAAAATTACTAGAAGCTAAAATTTTATTAGTGCAAGGATCAGAAATCACCTAAACGCGTCCCCAGAGACAGTTCAATATGAATCTACCATGCATTTCTTAACAAGTAAAGCAATATTCCGACAATACCTTTCTATCTTGTCGATTCTGCTCTTTGGGACGAACTTGCTTCTCCTTCATTTGATCATATACGCCGTCATAGTCAAACGCCAAAGGGTCTTCTTCAAGAACCTTCTTATGCTGCTCATCAACCTTTTTAGAATTCAAAATGGAAACAAAAAAGTATAGTCAAATAAATCTGTCAAACACAAAATTACAATTCAATGAAAATGGAATCCTAATACTAATTAGTAGCCAAACTAAATTTTACAATAGAAGAAGACTGACATCTTTGTGAGTTTTTTTCTTGTACGCTTGGCGCAAAATGTCCCTCTCAACATTATCATCATCGTCATCATCATCAAAGCCGAGCACCTTTGGAGGCGGGGGTCTTGCAGGCTGTTTCTGCTGTGGTTTAACTCTAAGTTGCAAGCCGTACTTTGACATTTCCTATTTCCGATTTCAAGCTGCTCTCCAAGTCCCAAGTCTCAAAGCCTGACAAAAATCGAAAACATGAGTATTCAATTGAAAACCAACCATCATAGCACTAATAAGCAGCTTCATACAAATCAAGCAAAAGAGCCCTAGGACGGCACAGGGTCAGTCGTGCCCAACCAGTGCAGGGAAGAAAAGAAGCACTTGCCATGCTAAGTTTCCTCTCATTTCACTTGACATCACAAGATAAAAGGGCAATCATTCTTTATGCTTGGGGATAGATCAGATAAGGAAACTAATGATTAAGCCCAAATCTTAAACCAAAATTAATCCCCGAAACCCTACCTCAGAATTTACAATTCAAATTGAAGAACTTAACAACCAAAAAAGGCAATCATCGACGATAAGCCATCCGATTAATCTTCAGATAGAACACCCAACTAAAATCCAAAACAGCATTACTAACAGCTGAATCCCCTAAATAAAAATTAAAATGCAAAAAAAAAAAAAAAAAAACAGATATAGAATACAGATTACACCATGTTAAAACCTAAATAAAGATTAATCTTACCGTTCAATCCTTCGTAGGCTACTCGCAATTCCGACGGTTAAAAGAGGGATGTCGGCCAGGATGGAGGAGGGACGGGGTGGGTGGTCGGCGCTACCGCAGGCACTGGTAATTTTAATAATGAAAGATTTATAGGAAAAGGGCAAACAAGTAAAATTACGTCACATATATTTTTTTTTAAATGAGAGAAACTCTGTTATTGACCACACAGAGGAATTGCGGCCAAGATAAACTATTTTTCAATTAAACATTCAACACTCTTTCAGTCTTCTCGTGATTTTCGATCGCCCGCAATTCAAGCGACTGCGATATTTATCAATTACAGGTGATTTCTGTACCACTCTTTTCATTTCAAAGTTTGAATCTTTCGAATTGCTTGAAGAATGAAATCGGTTTCTTTCGTCAGTCTGGCCCTAACTTGTTCTTCTAGCTTGCTGGTGCGCCTTTCTTACTTGAAAAACGGTTGCCTTACGTTCTTGGTTTGAATTGAATAAGTTTTATTTGCACATGTGTGATTTGATCGATGAAGTTAGGGTTTGAATTTACTCATGGATTCAATGCGGATACTGGATTGGAAAGTGGATGTGTTGCATACAGCATATTTAAGTAGAAAATTGATGGAAAGAAACTAAAAGGTAATGAAATTAGGTCGATTAATCTAGATAGCCGAAGTTACAATTTTAAATATTCAAGGCAGTTGGGTTGGAACAGCTAGAGCTTTATTCTAAATCGATACATTGTCATCCTAGTTGCTGTTTACAGCTAATTTTGCTCAGAAGCTTGACTCAAGAGGTTTCTTCTTGCAACTTCTGATAGTATTGCCCGCAGCTCAGTGCTACATCTCCACCTTATTTGTAGTTTGGAACTCGTTTTTTACTTGCCCGATAGTTTAATTGCCATCCGGTACGCACTGTCCGTGTAGATTCACTAGTCTTTGTTTACATGTAAGGAATGCAGATCATCTCGTCGTTAAGTTGAAAAGCATGGAGATTGGAGACCTGTTATTAGCACAACCAATTTGTGGCCTGTTTTTGCTTGGTTGAACTGATTTGAAGTAGATTAGAATTGATTCCCTGTCGGCGAGGGTGTTCTCTCTCTCGCTCTCTCTGTGGTTCTGGGCTAAGTGGAGCATGAGAATTCTGCTAGTTTGTCCTAGTTTGCTTCTTTATGGTCTAATCCACCATGGTCCGTAATCTTGTATTGCCTTACACTGCTGAAAGGAAAGCAGTGATCATCACTAGCACTTTGTAAACCAGCAATATCATTAGGCTCGAGCTCTAAGTGATAAACACTGGGGGGACACGAAGTACATTGAGAGATATCTGTTGAGTTCAAAAGTTTTCCCTGATTATTCCGTGCCTTCAAACTCTGGTTTTCAGTTATCTGCTTGCAGCCATATTTAGTGGAGACTATATGAAATCCTGGTGCAAAGAATCAAAACACCAAGTACTGTTTGTCTTATTGATTCTTGAGTGTCTGCTACTAGCCTAACAAATTGTATAAGATAACTCTAACCAGCCATGATTACTTTTTTCGCCCTTTTTTTCTGATGCCAGTTTCTTTTAGGGACAATGGGAAATAAACCTGCGAAGCAAGAGAAGAAGGAAGAGCTGTTGCTGAAAATTGTCCCTCCTCTTGACCGTGCATATACTCGTTGGCTTGCTCGGGATCTTGAAAGGATCTATGGCTTCACTCCACGAAATCCACGTGCCATAAAGCCCCCGGACCACTATATTGAACACATGCGTATGAACGGCTGGTTGGACCTAGACCTGAATGATCCTGACCTTGCACATTTGTTCAAGTGAACGATCCTTGCGCGTGGAAATCCTCGCAGTAATCTCGACTAGGGTTGGCAGATAAATTCGGTACAATGCTAGCAAGACGAGAGTCTGTCTACTCTGTAAGTATACCTTCTTCTTGATTCAGCTGTGATTCATGTTCTCTTTCTGGTGAAAAATGGAATCTAGTTTTGACATATGCAACACTTGAGCCCAAATTTATATTTTGCAAGGATACAGTTTTAACCAAGTGTATCAACTAAGGCCTTGTTTGTTTTGGTGGATAAATAAAATTTATCCAACTATAACCAATGTTTATTTTTGTTTAGGCAACGATAAGATGGGATTGAAGAACCGAAAATGACCATCAAAATTTCAATCACCATATCACATAAGATAACAAAAGTATACAATTTTGAGTAATATCTATCTCTATTATAATCATCAATTTACATGACACTTCACTTCTCCCCATCAACTTTCTTGCTAATCCAACTCGCAACAACGGGCGTCAGCGCCACCGTCGGCGGAAATCTGATCGGCGACGCTGCCTTGTGCGCTGCGTAAGCCAGCGCAAACGTCCCCACCTTCTCCCCCGTTTCGTCGGCAGAGATTCCCACCTGCAACACCAACAATCGATCAAACAAACAAACGGACAATTGCGCATTTGCAGCAAACAAGTTTTTTTTAAATAGTAGTACCTTCTGCAGCAACGCTGGTACATCCACACCAGCATTGATCAAGGCATAGCACAGCCCAAATGAGATCAATGAAAGGGTTATTGAAGTTGCCAAATATGCCCCTCCATATTTTGCCAATAGCTCCTTTGCTTCATCACCCTTTGATTTCTTCTCACCTCCTTCTTTTGACGAAAATATCTGCATTTTTCGATGTTTTTGCAATTTCATCAAGATTGAAATGTGAAATTCTTAAAGATCAAAACTTTAACTAGAGCAGAATGTTTAAGTTGTGTATTATCATATCATGAAAGTTAATTTCAAGAAAATCTTTTCAAGAACAGAGAAGAAAATCTCTAAACTCAAGATAGCAAAAGACACCCCTTAGCAAAACCCACAAAACATGCTAAAACCCATGTGAAAATTCGATCAAATTCGAAGGTTCCAGAATTATTGAAGCTCAAACTAAGAGAGGAAAAAAAAAAAAAAAAAAGAGCACCTTCCATAGACCAGCTTCAAGCCCATATTTCTTGGTGATTTCATCTGCAGATGAAGGAGTTTCCGTTTCCTCTATCTTCTCCTTCACCGCTCTCACCTTCAATCTTCTGCGAGCAGACTTAGAACCCGAAACGGAGCTGCAAAATCTGGCGATTTCGCCATTTTTGGAGGGAGAAGATGGAGGTCTGCTGCTGAAGCGCTGAAAAGGAATTTGCAGAAGCGTGGCCATTGCTCTAGCAACTGTTTATCTCAACATTTTGTACATTTTCGTCTTCTTTTTCTAGCGGTGGAGATGCTGATGATGATGGACGAATGATTGAAGTTTCAAGATCTCTAGTGTGACAGGTTTCGCAATTTCGGCCCCAATTTTTTTTTTCTTTTTGGGTTTGGGATTTGGATTTGATATTTTCAGCCCATATGAATTTCTTGATATAGTTTTTCTTCCGGGCCCAAATCTATTGGAATTTAATAGAAAATAAATAAATAAATATATATATATATATATATATATATTATTAAATATAAATTCATTTTTTTCCGGTTTTTTTTTCGGTTTTTTGTATATATGAACCGAACCGAAAAACCAAAGTTTGCGAAAACTCAAAACCGAACCAAACCGAAATCCGAAAAAACCAAACCAATATTTAAATTTCGGTTTGGTTCAGTTCGGATTTCGGGTATTTTGCTCACCCCTAAACGAGAGGATGAAAAATATGGTTTATAAGCCCTAAATAGATATCATATGCGTAAATGATATATATAAGTACTGTAATTAATATTTAAACATTATATCAAAATCTAAGATAAATGCAACTCTGCAAACTGAAATTAAGTATAACAATAATTCGTTAAAAAATATTATTGCTAAACAGTTATTCTTATTTCTATTTTCTATCTATATCTTATAATAAAAAAATTAATAAATTAAAGCACACGATCCTTCATGTTATGATAATGAAATAATGAATACAGTCACTGAATTATTTGACGTGTAGATAACTACAGATCTTCTCCTAATATCACTTGGACTCTCAGTTCCTACTCCAATCCCAACTCTATATCTTTAGAGATATTCATCAAAGCTATAAAATATTGAAGTATACATCAACCAAATTATATATATACAACGCTAACAGCAACAAAAATTGTCTAACGTAGTACTAGACTTCGATCACACTAGTTTGAGGTCAAGTGTCATGGAGAGCCCAATCCCCAACCCGAGAAATCGAATCTTCGTCGAATCGTCACAATACACGTCGTTGAGAGATCTCAAACTCAATCTCGTATCATCGGACGATCAAATTTTCGAAGATGAAGTTGGAGAATCGTCACAATCTTTCGAAGATGAAGTTGGAGAATCGTCACAATCAAAATATATCTCTTTGAGAGATCTCGAGGTCGTATCATCGAACGCGTCGAGCAGCGCACCGAGCGTACAACCTAGGAATTACAATGCGGGTAACCCTCTATTGAGACGAGCAGCGATGTTGTACGGACAGATCGGAGCTCCTCGTCCTCTACAAAGATCCTCAAACAAGTGTCTTTCTTCGAGCATTCCGAGATGGATGAAGGAGTTTATGTGGGCTTGTTTTGGATTTAACATTGACCATCGTGATTTAGATTGAGTATATAAAGTAAGTCAGTCGTAGAATCTGGTCTACTAATGCTCTGTTATTCAGATTTATTAATTATATAAGCAGTTTATAATTTATAAATATCCAAAAAGTCATTAAATTATGCATGAGAATTTTGACTTTTCTAGTCATTAATTTTTATTTTTTACGCCAGAAGATCCAAAAAAAATTGATTCTTTTTTTCTTTTTTTGGTTTTAATTTGTTGAACCATAACCAAGCAATTATAGAAGAAAAAAGACACTTACTATTTAATAGCATTCATATTTGTTAAAATTTCAACGTTATCATTTATAATAAAATAAATTGTTAGGTAACGTGTAGGAAGTAAGAAAATTCTATTTTTTTTGTGGCTCAGATTGTTCTGTTTAAATAAATTTGTTATTTTCAAGTATTTCCTCCGTCTCACATGATAATTTTATATACTTTTAAGGGTCGCGATCCTGCGAGGACGAGCTAACCCCAAAACCCGTCCTAAGTTCGGATTACATGCGGCATGATATCAATGTCTTTTAGATGGATTTATCACAACAGACCTATTAATTTAGTGTGGATAAATTTCCTTAAATAGATTAAAAATTTAAGTCCCTAATCCTTCTTAATAAGTGGACATGTGGTGGTTATGGATAATAATTGTAGTTGGAGAAATGTTAACCCGTGACCTAATCAATAATCAGGTGTACAAAAGAAGGTTGGTCATGATTATTTTGGTTTGAAATTAGAGATTATTTATTCATTATTCTGTAGCAATCCAAGAATATTGAAATATAATAGAAGATTGAGGAATCTGATGCTAATTTAATGAAGATAGCAACTTCAGGTTTCAGATAAAAATAAGTTGGTGTCAAAAGATTCAAAATTGTTCTTCATGCCTGAGTAATTAAAAATCACTATGAATCATTGATCCTTATTAAATGGACGATCATAATTAGTTCTTCAATAAATTTTAATGTTTTTTTTAAAATTGCGGTTGTTTATATCATTACAATTATACCATCACTACACTGTATAACTAAAGGCGGGACAACAACTCTATTTTAAACACACCACCATAAAGCAGGACAACTCTATATCAAACACACCATCATAAATGCAGAACAACAACAAAGACCTATCGTAAAGAGGTCTGACTAAAGAGAGTATCTTTAGGTGGCCAAAGACCTTAAAGAGAGTGTATAAAACGAGAGTGTATGCGGGACAACTACAAAAACCTCTGACTCTCTTTAGGTGGCTAAAGACCTCTCGTTAAAGAGAGTGTATGCGGGACAATTACAAAAATTTCTGACTAAAGACAACTACAAAAATCTCAAAGAGAGTGACACTCTAGGTGGCCAAAGACCTCTCGTTAAAGAAAGTGTATACGGAACAACTACAAAGATCTCTGACTAAAAAATTGTCTTTAGATGGTTACTTAAATTAGGTCTCATTAGCTATACAAATTAATGTTTAGGTGATAAAAAAACTAATCATGTAGATTAGTTTTTAATAGAATTCGAACCTCCATCTCTATACATATATAGTGTTTGTTTTCTAAATTAATATCATCATTATATATAATTGACGTTTATAAAATAAAAATCAATAATTTCTTAAAGGACAACATCCCATCAAATTATTAATATCATTCAAGCAAGAAAAAAAAAACTTGAAATCATGCCCATAATTAAGTAACCCAATGACAAAGAAATTTCTTAAATCTCACCCTAAATCCACCTTATTCAATCTAAGCCTTCACTACAAAACTTTATAATAATAATAAAAAAAAAACTCTCTAGCCAAGCCAAGGCTTCCTCATACTACAAAACACCCACCAATTCGCCACCACCCTCCACCGCAGCGCCGCCGCACACATGTCTTCCAACAAGATACACAAACTTAAGAGCATTTTCACCTCAAACGGCAGCTGCGGCTGCCGCCCAAAACCAGCCGACATCATCGAGCCACAAACCAAGTCCAAATCCTCATCATTCTCCGATCAAAAATCGACCCTCCTCCCCTCCTCCTCCGCCACCTCCTCCGAGAGCCACCGCGGCAAGTCCGCCACCGAAGATGACAGCTTGTCCTCCACCACCCTCTCCCTAACCGCCGACGCCTCCCCCCACCACCAGACCGTATTCTCCGAAACCGTCCCCATAATCCGCAACAGCTTCGCCGTCGTCAAAGATTCCGACGACCCCTATCAAGATTTCCGGCAGTCCATGCTTCAGATGATCCGCGAGAAAAAGATCTACTCAAGAAACGATCTGCAGCAGCTCCTCGACTGCTTTCTCAAGCTCAATTCGCCGCGCCACCACGAGGTCATCGTCCGAGCGTTCATCGAGATATGGAACGGCGGGAAGGAGGAGGCGCCGCCGTGCTCCATGTGAAGTTAGATATGTGGGCGGGGGCACGTTGAGGTGGGGTGGCCATGTGAAACACATTAAATTTCACATGTGGAGTTGAAAATTTAATTAATGGATTGGAAAACTAATTGAATTTGACAGCAAAATCGATCGCCATTCTTGTGGCGGAGGTGGAATTCAATTCCATCGCCGCCGCGAAATCAAGATTATATGTGATGTTACTATTATTGTAAACTTAAGTGATGAAATGAAATTCGAAATAATATAAGAATGCATTATAGTAATTTTCTTGTTTTCTCTTTGCTTTGAACTCTTTAGCTGCAAATGTAGACATTCACCGGAAACTGTATAATTTGTAGCCAGCGGTGGATGTAGGAGGTTGGGAGGGGGCGGCCGACTCTCCGACGGTTTTTTTTTTTTAGTGTGACTGTGTGAGAGTGAGAAAGAGAGAGAGATGGACATGTTGTAGCTTTGAATCGTACCGAAGATTATATTTGATTTTTTATTATTATATTTCATCCCCTTCATTTTTTAGTTCTGAATCTACCATTATTTATAGCTTGATTGAGCATCCATTGTTTTCTGAGTTTTGATCATTATTTTTTTCGAAGTTAATTTCTTTTATAGCACTTAGATTATGCTATTTATAATTTTGTAGAGGGCTAAGGGCTTCCTAATTTTAGCCATTTATCAGGGGGCCGTACTTGAACATTAATATGCAGTTACATAATTTTTTTATTTTTGAAAGAGTTACATAAATATATTTGAATTATTATAATGTCATTTTGTTGGGTCATGGAGTTTGATAGAATAAATTTGGATTCTCCTTATTAAAGTTTCTTTTTTCTCTTATTTTGTTGTAATTGTAATATCTTCATCGAAAATTCTATAGTAACAATAATTATTGGTTAGGCAGCGCTTCCAATCATAGTCTCGTAGAAAATAAATTGGGTAACAAATTCTAGTATGTCTGTGCTTATTTTGCATGACATAATCAATACAATACATTATAAATAATGTATAATAATATAAATGGAACTATTATATATCGTCAAATTGTAATATAAGAACTCATACTTTAAGAATCCATCGCCATTAGATCAAGGATTTGAATTACCATAATCACGGAGATAAATGGAAAATCATTATTGATCAGCTTTCGAAAAGAAAAAAAAAACTCATAGCCACATTATGCTTTATATTTTAGTGAAATTTCTCATCTTTACAAGAATGAATGATCAAAATCGTTGTATCAATGGATACTAAGGGCTTATCTGTTACATATAATAAGAGTGGAATATATAACTATGATACCATAATATCTTATTTGCTTAAAAAATCAAAACCCTTTATATATGTTATTAGGTTTTGGTACAAAATACCTATTTATTTTAATACATTCTAAAAAGGGATCATATATTATAGATATCTTAATACATCATACCAAAAATAATATTAATATTTTATAAAATAAAAGACATTAATAAAATATATCATGATTTGTCATATACTGCGTATCATACGAGTCCTAAAGTAATATTATGAAGTGAAATTACTTCTAATAATTGGCTCAAAAGGTTAGAATTTATATCACAAGACATAGATAAAAGAAATGCAAGAGTTGGCCTAATAATTTGACCACGTGTATTGTGTTTAAGGTAAGAATACTTATAACTAAGCAAATTGGGGTTAGTATTGTCACATGCAAGGTTGCGGAAGGCGCTAGGCGTTAGTCGGGCGGCCGAGGGGGGCCTAGCGCCTGGCGGGCCTAGGCGGTTTTTATTTAATTATTTTATATATTTTTAATAAATATAAAAAATTATGTATAAATTAAAGTGTTAATGTAGCCACCATATTTCATGATTCATGCTACCTGATATTAATCCCTCA
>JAYDZE010198321.1:0-21094 GCA_034509125.1 Monilaria moniliformis
ATATAGGATATTTAAGAATAAATAATATACACGATAATTTCCATTATTAACTTTTAACCCGATTAGCCCGCTGGGCTAGCCCGAAACCCGAATGTTTAGGGTTAGGGTTATAAATTTCTGACCCGATAAAATTACAACCCGATTAGCCCGCACCCGATTAGCCCGCAACCCGAGTAGGGTTGGCCCGAAACCCGCTGGGCTGGCCCGATTGACATCCCTAGCGTTAACCATGGCATAATTATTATGTTTAAATTTAAACGAATGCACGAGTTTTCAATCATATTCCATTAAAAAAATCACGTTCTTTTTTCTTTAACATGTTAGAAGTTTTTTTTTTTTGAAGCGAAAGACTGGAATTAAACACGCACATCAGCAGAAACAATACGAAGAAGCCAACTCGGATAGGACTCTCTCCACACCGTAGAAAAGTCGCTAGATTCACTGTGCTCCGCAAACTTGGCCAGATGGTGAGCTGCCATGTTTGCTTCTCGGCGAACGTGGTAGACTCCGAGCAGCATGTACTGCTCTGCCATTTGCACAATCTCGGTAAAGCCAGGCGGTAGTATATCCTCACCTTCTTCTTTATTTGTCAGCAGTCGAACTGCCAAAATGGAGTCCGAGTGAAGTGCGATCGGGGCTATATTGCATTCGACGCTAAAAAGAATTCCTTCCCTGATCGCATAGAGCTCCGCTAGCATTACGTTCGTACGCGGGGGAGTCCGTCGTGATTTTGCTGCCACGATCTGCCCGGCCTCATTACGAATAATCACCCCGACTCCGTATTGTGCTTTTTCTGGATTGAAAAGCACATCGACGTCGACCCGGTAAACTCCTGTTTGCGGGGGTGTCCACTGCCGCTCGCCTACTTTCACGCCCAGTTGTTGGCTGTGCGTTAATGTGGGTAGGGCGTGTCTGTAGGAGTCACGAAGGATCACACTATTTTCCTCTGTCGGTCTAGTTCTTTTCCACCCGGTGTCATGTCGCTGTTGACATAGAAACTTCCATGCCATCCACAGCATTACGCACCAAACTTCGTAATCATCCGCCGACAGTTCCTCCCTTATTGCTTCCGCTATATGGCTGAGCCTAAGCATGGCGCCTTGTCTGAGGATCTGCCAGAATCTGCTCCCTTTCCAAAACGAGGTGACGGTTGGGCAGTAAAGAAGGGAGTGTTCAGTGGATGCCCATCTGTCTTTGCACCTCTCGCACACTCCCTCGACCGGAACATGGTGAGTTCTTAGGTTGGCCGCAGTGGGTATCATATTTTGTAGCACCCGCCACATAAAGATTCGGATTTTCGGGGGGACGGTGAGTTTCCATACGTGGCTATCCCACCAGCTCTGACCGCTTGTGCTTGCTTCCATAGATCCAGCCAGCTGCCGCATTTTCCACTGATAGGCCGACTTCACTGTGAACGTGCCTCGTTGCTCCAGTATCCACCATCTCTCATCCGGCGAACGGCCATCTCCTATCGGAGTTTGCATGATACCTTGGGCTTCATACGTATGGAACCACTTATTTATCAGACCAGCATTCCATTCGCCATTATCACCGATTAATTCGCCTACTCGAAGGAGTGGGCACCTCCCTTTACCTACGACCTTGCCTTCATACAATCCGTGGACCCATCTATCCTTAAAGATTTTGATAGAGTTTCCATCTCCCACTCTCCACCTCAATCCATGTTCGATGATGTCTCGGCTACCAATTATCGAACGCCACACGTAGGAACTTGTAGGGGTTGCTTGGGCTTGGAGGAAATCCCCTTGTTTGCAATATCTAGCTCGGAAGACCTTGGAAACTAGTGAGCCCGGGTTCATTATCAGACGCCAAAGTTGCTTCGCTAGAAGAGCCTGGTTGAAAGAAGCTAGATCTCTGAGGCCCAGGCCACCCTCCGCTTTCGGTTTACAAAGCTCCTTACATTTTGTCCAGTGAATCCGATGTTAGGTATCTTTGTCGCCCCACCAAAACGCCGCACTAGCTCGTTGGATGTCTTCGCATATGCCATTCGGTAGCTTGAAACATTGCATAGCATAAGTAGGGATGGCTTGGATAACTGCTTTCAACAGGATCTCCTTTCCTCCGGCTGAAAATTCCCTGTGACTATTCCACTCCATTATTTTTTTGACAACCCGATCTCTTATATAGCCAAATTGCAGCCGTTTGTTCCGGAGCATGATTGTCGGAAGTCCCAAGTAGAGCTGGATTCCGTTATTGTCGTCCATTCTCAATAGCTCCTTTACTTTGTTCCTCTCAACTCGCCCTGTGTTGGGGCTAAAGATGATCGAGGACTTGTCGAAGTTGATGATTTGCCCCGATGCCTTCTCATAACTCGTGATAATCTCCAAAACGTTTCGTGCATACTCCTCTTTTGCCTGGAAGAACAAAAGGCTATCATCCGCGAAGAAAAGGTGGGTTATGCCTGGTAGCCTCGGTGCAAGTGGGAGCCCTCGAAGCCTGTCCTCTCTGGCTGCCATTGTAAGCAGGGACGAGAGTCCTTGAGCGCAAATGACTAATAAGAAGGGGGAAAGGGGATCACCTTGCCTTAGTCCTCTTTGTGGTCTAATTTGTCCATATACCTGCCCGTTCATGAGGAAATTGAAGCGTACCGTTAACACACTTCATCACTGTGTTAATGAAATTGAGAGGGAAGCCCATCCGCCGTAGCATTGCTTCCAAGAAACACCATTCAACTCTATCGTACGCCTTACTCATGTCAATCTTAGTGGCGGCATATCCTGTCTTACCGGCCTTCCGTTGCTTCATCCAGTGATGGCACTCGTAGCTTATTAGGATGTTATCTGTGATTAGCCGTCCCTTAATAAAAGCGCTTTGGTGTTCATCAATGATGGTCCCCATCACTTGTTTCAGCCTATTTGCTATGCATTTAGTCACTAACTTGTAAGTAGTGTTGCATAAACTGATAGGGCGAAATTCCGTTATCCTCTTCGGCCTTTTTGTTTTCGGGATAAGCATCATTAGTGTCTTGTTCCATCCTTCTACATCTCCTTCCCCATTAAGCACATTCAGGACCTCCTTGGTTATGTCGTCCCCGATTTGCGGCCAGAAACGTTGGAAGAAACGGGCTGGGAAACCATCCGGGCCGGGCGCCTTTGTAGGATGCATGTCAAAGAGGGCGGTTTCGACGTCCTCCTTATCAAAAGCTCTCTCCAGCCGAGCTTTGTCCGCCTCTCCAAGTCTTTGTTGCACTGCTGCTAGCACCGTCTCTATGCTCGCTTCCGTTGGTCTGCTAGTCCGGAAGAGGTTCGTATAGAACTGTCGGATAATGTTAGCCTTGTCCGTTTCCTTCATACTCAGTCGGCCGTGTTCATCTTCAAGAGTCGTGATCCAGTTCCTCTTTTTCCTCTTTGTGGCTCGTTGGTGAAATACTTTCGTATTTCTATCTCCGTACGCTAACCAATTTATTCGAGCTCGTTGCCTTCAGTGGCAAGCTTCCACTTCCTCCGCTTGCTCAATCATCTTTGTTAGGACCAGAATTTTGTTTTCGTTAACTTTCCCTCCCTCCATGTTCATAAGTCGCTGTCTCGTCTCCCGCAGCCGAGACAGACGTTTTCCTTTGACATTAAACTTCTTCTTTGCCCATTCCCTGAGGAAGGAGCTGCTTTTTTCGAGCTTCTTATTTAGGTTTTCCTCTCCTCGTAGTGCCTTCCATTCGCATAAAAAATCCGGATAGAAGTGTTTTTCCAGCATCCATTTCTCTTCAAAGTAAAAGCGTCCTCTACCATTCTTTAGCGGCTGTTCACTCTTACTCTCCATTTGGCACAAGACTAGCCTATGATCCGAGCCATGGAAGTCGAGAGTTTTTGTTCGGGCGTTATCATATCTCCTTAGTCATTCCTTGTTGACAACGTATCTGTCCAATCTTTCAAAGATTGGGTCTTTCTCCCTGAAATTAGTCCAAGTGAAACCAAGGTCAGCATTTGGGATTTCTTGCAAGCGGCTGTACAGTAAGGAGTTTCGAAAAGCCTCCATCTGCGATCGAGCTCTCAAGTGTCCCCCTTGTTTTTCTCCTTCCGTTAGGATTTCGTTAAAATCCCCTCCTACCATCCATGCCAGTCCTTCAGTGCCATCCATATCCGACAGGCGTCTAAGAAGATCCCATGAGAATCGCCTGTGTTGAACTGCCGGATTTCCGTAAAAACCCGTAAAACGCCATCGCTCTCCCCCCCCCTTCCACCACGCTGTCGATGTGTCCCTCTGAGAAGGAGGTTATTCGAACCTCCGTATTATCATCCCACATCATCATTAGACCTCCGCTGTGTCCCTTCGCATTTATACAGAAGAGCCCTTTCATGCCTAGAAATTGCTTCCATCGTTCGCACTTTGATGCATCCACCCTAGTTTCGCTAATGAAAACTAGGTTGGGGGCAGCTTCGGCGATCACTCGCCGTAGGCTGTGGAATGCGCGTGTGTTGCCCAGTCCACGCACATTCCATATTAGGCAGCTCATTGTGATCGGCGGGGCTGCTCGGCAGCCTCCGCCGTTGGTTCTTCGCAACTGCTTTTGGTGTTTTGAGTGCCCATACATTGACGCTTGGGAGTTCGTTGTCCGCCCTCGTCCGTGCTGCTTCTTCTTCTTCCCGCTCGCATGCTATCAATTGCCATCTCGGATGGGTCATTGGATATGCTTAGACTTTTGTTGGGTTGCCGGGCCCGGCGTTTCCATCCTTTGAGGTTTCCCCGGTTGGCGTCCTTCGGGGGGGGTGGTGTGGCCGTGTCAATAACGGATTTTCCTTTTATCTCATTGTCTTTCTGGGGTTGGGAACGTGCTTCGCCTATTGGTCTGGGTATTAATTCCATCCCGCTCCCTAGATCGTTATTTTCTATAAGTTGTGGTCTAGGCTGGGTGTCTGCCAATAGCGCCTCTTCTGCTTGGTTATGTGCTGCATCGTTCTGTTGTGTGGTTTTCGTCACAGCCTTTGGCCCTGCAGAGCTATGTTGCTTGTCGATGGTTTGTGCAAACATCGAAGGAGTTGTGGAGGTTGCCGAGCGCTCCGCGCTATTTCTGTTCTCGTTCCTGTATCGTCGATACTCCACCGCCCTGGCTGCCTTTAACCATTGACCGTATTCCTTTTGATTTTTGTCCGCTTTGGGGTCATCACAGTGTCGGCTGACATGGCCCACTCGGCCACATGCTTGGCAAAACTCCGGTAGTTTTTCGTAGCGGATGAGGACGGTGTGCGGCTGGGTTCCATCATCCGTTTGAATAATCACGCATCTTTGCAGGGGTTTGGTGATATCTCTTGTCACCCGAACCCTAGCATATTGCCCGATGCAGTTGCCTCCCATGCCTTCGTCAATTTCTTCCACCTTGCCAACGTTCTCCCCTATCCGTCGCACCGCTACCGGGTTCATGCACGCTATCGGCAAATTATGGCATTGTATCCATGTCGTGAAATCATTAAACTGAACCTCCATGGGTGTTTCCATCCCTTTCGGCTCCTTGAACAGCATCAGGCTTTCAAAGAAGTGCCACGGACCATCATTGAGCACATGCTTTCTCTCTCGCTCTGTCTTCACCACCATAACAAAGAGGTTGTCTCCTACTATCTCAATGTCCGTCTCCGTTTGAAGTTGCAGTATTCGTGGGATGTGTGTTCGGAGCGCTTCTCGGTTTGCCACTCGCGCAGCGAAGATTTTGCCTACCACATACTGTTCAAATTTCTTGTTCCATGCTTTGCATCCTTGTGTATCAGTGGGGATGTTCACCACGTTTGTCTTCGCTTCTTTGGAGAGATTAAGGTCTTCCACCAGTTTTTTGATTTCCTCCTTGTCCATCTTGTCGTTAAAACGGCACTTGGGGGTTCCAAGGAAGTCGTCCCACGTCGGGAAAAGCGTCGTCTCCGCGCCGCCTAGGGTTTGGTCCTAGGGTTTACGGGAGAGAAAAAAAGTTTTGGATTTTAACATGTTAGAAGTTAAATGCATGTAATTCGAGCGAAGAACAACTCTTCCCCCCCTGAAATCTCGGAAACTTTACTGAAAATGATTTTAATCTTTTTGATACAATTTTATCAAGATCCGAATTCAAACATGAGAAACTTATAACATAAAATTTTGTGTAAGACTGTCTGATTAATCATGAGATGTATCAAGATGTAAGTCCAAATACTCATATTTAATGACATATTGCATTACAATTATATCAATGAACATGAGTTTTCATTTAGGTCTTGTCCCTTCTCAAAGATTCTAATCAGTGAAATAGTTCTACACAATTACTTCCCCAATTTATAAACATAACACAATATATGAGATTAGATCTAAATATTAGTCCGTCATATGAATTTTTACTAGGATCTTATATAATTTTTGTGCAATTTTATTAGATAAACAAATGATATAGTATGAAAAATCATCAAGAAAGTATTCAATACTAAATAAACACATATAACTATGATTATAAAAATTCGACGGGCCGAGAGTATATCAAAAAATTGATTGCTAATTACGAACAAGACATGTTTATCAAAACATATACATCAATCTAACTATGTTCTCTCTCTATATATATATAATCTACCACAAATTCTTATTATAATTGATCATAGAGCATTTATTTTGAGTGATGTGATATATTAATAAAATCTAAGATTAGCTTGAATTATACATTACATATAATATGTATGCTAACGTTTAATTATTTATAATAAATCATGCTAGAAGATCAAACACGTAACATGAATGAATGGCTTTTATTTTAAATTATAATTATTATAAAATTTAAAAATCAATATTATATAATGGACCCTAATTAGTAATTAGCCTTATTACCAAAAATTGAAGCTTAAAAAATTATACACCCTAATCAATCATAATAATTAATCACCATCTGATAAAAAATTATGTACCCTAATTGGATATAATTAATATAGTTAATAATTACAAAATTAAACTAAAATACAAGGAATTGAAAATGATGAAACAAAAACTAAAGAAAATTATAATTAGTACATAAATGAGATACCAAAAAATGGAATAGAGAATCTGAAGCCAAATAAATTTTATTCAATATTCATGAAAATGAATAAATATCACTATCAACTCCAAAATATACATACTTTATCAAAAATATTTCAAACTATAAGAAACATTTATCTAAATCCCAAGTTTGTATCAAAACTATTACTATATAATTTTTGTTTTTATTTTTGAAATGACATGACATAAAACGATGTTGTTTTTGTGCCCTAATACATAAAAGAGAATTTCAGCATGAAAATTTTAAATCAAGTACTAGGGGACACAAAACAATCTCAATTTTTGTCCTTGTAATCATTTAAAAAATTAAAATAAAAATTGCATAGTGACATCTGGCGTGCCACGTCAAGATTTTGGGGGCTAAAAGATAGATGCGATACATTTTTGATATAAAGCTAATAGTTTGAATTTAGATAAATATTTATTATAATTCCACCAGGAGGGTATTTCCTTTGAGTGATACGAAAGACTAATAAAATATAAGATTGACTATTTGAAGGATAATATATTCAAACAAGCTCAAAATCCATTAATCCATCAAAGTAAATAGTGAATTAACTTGAATTTATTTTTACCAATAAATTATACTACCCAAAGTAAATGTTCCTAAATGTATAGGTTATAAAGTGCAAGAGTATTATTTGGACAACTTATATACACTAAACGCACCATAAAAGAATTTCATTGTTATATATCAACTTGATTAAATAAGATAGTGAAAAAATGTAATATAACCGTGTACCGTTAACTAAATTTAATGAGTTCCATTAGGTATACAATTTGTAATTATAATTTAATATGTACAATATCGGGTTACCTAAATTAAATCTTGCAAGTTGGTGCAAGAGCCTCTAAAAAATTAGGAACAAAATTAGTTTTCTAGAACATGTCAATTAATTTATTAATTAGTTTGAAGCAATTACAAGAGTTCCTTTTTCATAAATTTCAATTTCTGCATATTTGTTCTTTTCACATTAGTGTAAAGCCTTCTGTACCATGGCCTTATCCTTGTGTACTGCAACTGTCCCCCACTTATTCGATTTGTTCAGAAAAAACAGGAATGTTTGATAAAAAGAAAAAAGAATTCAGAGAAAATGACTTGTGTGATAGTAACAACAGTGAAATTATTCCAACTTCAATTTAAAAAAATTGGTTAATGCAATTCCAGATGGAGCGCTTGAAATTTCAAATTATTGTAAACTAAATTTCACTATTTTCATCATCATTCCCACTTGCATTACACTTTAATTTAATTTACAGCTTGTGCCAGAAGATGTAACTAATTTAAAATTATTCGTAACTAAATAAAATACAATTATTTTTTGGAAAGATAAATTTCAACACAACTGAGCCCTAAAACAAGACTCCAAGTGGAAATATGGGACTTCATTTTGTAAAGCATATATATATATATCATAATTGCAATCTTGAAAATTCAATTAAATTTTTTAAAGTAGTTAAAATTTGGTGGACAACAATGATCTAAAATATTAGCATCAATTAACTGACCTTACACTCGACAAAAGGTTTGTTGAACGCAGAATTGAGTGCTTTTAGCAGCAAAGTATCACAAAAGTAGTGAATTCGACATGCATCTAAACTTGCGTGCTTTTTAACTTTTCCAAAGCTTCCAAATTAAAGTTTTGCTCCACATTCATTGAATTATCTTATTGTCTCATTTTGGATCAACTCTCAAATTTATTTTATAAGCACACAATTTATTTAAAACGGTGATTTCAGATTATGATGTTTCATTAACCAAATACAATACAATATAATATAAATATAATGACATTACTGCAAAATCCAACCTCATCAAACCTTGAATTTTCTATTTTTCTGTCATTCACATTATATATATATATATATATGTTGTATTTTATTTATAATTACGTTACAATACTCACACAAATACCAAATATCTTGATCATGAGCAGAGTGTTGTGTTCAAATAGGAAAAATTAGAACCAGATAATATAGAGCTGCAAATTAATATATATAGCTTAACATTCTCCAGAACTAAAGAACATAAAAAAAAAAACAAAGGAAACACTCCACTTAAGTTGATCACCTGCCGGAGATCCTGCAACTTTTTGTATAAAGATGGAAACTCGTAGTTACTATCCAAGTATCTGATCAAACTCGGCTCATATGTAATAGCCAGCAATATCCAAATCATATTATTTTTGCGTATGTATAAAAATTTGTACCTAGTGAAACTAATGAATTCTTGATTTAAAATAATTATTTTGCAAGACTTAGTTGATTTTTTTTATTAACGCGTTATACGACATGAACATAATCCTCGTACACAATTCGGAAGGCTTTGATAAAATTTATAAATTTGGTGTCACCATCAGGGACGGGCCTAGGTGGTGGGGTCGCTGGAGTTGGCCAACCCCACTCTCGACTCAAGATAGAGTACCAAATTCTTTTATTAAATTCGATCTTTTAAACAATCGTCATTCTCACGTACAATATCCAAACCTACGAATTTTATTTCCTCAGTCCATTACTGGTCACCATCAGTCCAATATTTCTTGCTTACAATCACATTGTGGTTTCATGATAAGTTAATAAATTCAGGATATCGACAGCAAAAAGTTGAAAATAAAAGTTTAAGGCAACTTGATTACTTGAAGCACCGCCGAAAGCCCTAATCATGTTACAAATGGGGTTACCCAACATAGTCAGGACAAAAATGAAATCTACATTCAAACTCTTCTTCACTTCTATTCTTATATATTTTTCTTAAATAAACTATCGAGTTTATATCATTTTTTAGTGTTATTATCGATTTTATACTCCATATTTTAAATTTATCAATTCGATCTATCACAATTTTTTGAAGTTGTATCAATTATATCAATTGCTTTTAGGAAAAAAAAAATCAAAATGTAATTATTAAGTAGGTACTGTTGATAAATTCGGAGACTTTGAAGTGCACTTGGATCACAACAATGGAAATAGTCTAGATGTAGAGTGATAATAATTGGCGATTTTAGGTTCCTTACGTGAGAAATATTGATATCCATGTACATAACTAGATTTTGAGATAAAATAGTATGTTATTTTTCGGTGTGCCATATTACAGTACAAATATTGGGATATAATTGATAAATTTTAAATATTGTGATAAAATTGGGTCATTTATAATATCATCCCTTAAATATTTCTTCTCTTACACTATTCATCCACTATTCACGAGTCTCACAACACTTTTTACTCAATCTTTTAACTAAAAGACAACACCCGCAACCCTTATCCCTTAACCATTCATTCCATTAATTATTCATGGAGACATCTTTTAATTTTATATTTATTTTTTATTTTTTATATTTATTATATATTCTAATTAAATCCAATTTTCGATTTAATAAAATATGCGAATTTCATTAAAATATTCTAAATTACATAATTAAAAACTGAAAATTATATAATTAAAAATCATACGAATACATTATTGAAAGGGGTAAAGTACATAATGGAAATGCTAATCAATCGTGAAGGGGACCAAAGCGAGCGATAATTTCTTCGATTAAATCGAATTGGAGCCGATCGTGGTTGACGACATCACGCGACGACTCACGACGCCTTTGATATTCGCGGAATGATTGCGGCACACCTTGATTTGGGGCTTCGCTTGCAGTCGAAGAGTCGACATTATCCTCGTCTGCCCAATTAGGAGCATTCGTTCATTCGTCCTCGATAATCATGTTGTGCATTATTATGCACGCATATATGATATCGACAATAATTTCCTTGAACCACGAACATGCCAGATACTTGATGATCGCGAATCGTGCTTGCAGAACGTCGAATGCTAGTTCGACGTCCTTACGCGCGACCTCCTGCTTCTACGTGAAGCGAGCTTTTTTGGGGTCGGTTTGACATGAGAAGGATTTCACGAACATGGGCCACTTTGGATAGATTCCATCGGACAGATAGTAGCTCATGTTGTACCGACGTTCATTGGCCGTGAATTGGACCGCCGGTACCCTACCGTGCAATACATCATTGAAGACGTCCGAGTGGTTGAACATGTTGATGTCATTATTAGACCCGAGGACACCAAAAAATGCATGTCAAATCCAGAGGCGGTGGTCGGTGACTGCTTCTAGCACAATCGTCGAATGAGAGCCTTTGTAGCAGCTGGTGTATTCGACCCTCCATGCCCTTGGGCAGTTTTTCCACTGCCAGTACATGCAGTCAATGTTGCCAAGCATGCCCAGGAAGCCATGATATGCTTCGTGAAGACGAAGTAACTGTTGGCAGTCGAAGGTTGTGGGGGCCTCAGATATTTAGCGTTGAATGCGTCGCGAACAGCCTTGCGAAATCACCCCACGCATTCACGCCCAATGCTCTCAGCGACGTACAGGTACTCGTCAAACATATAGGCGCATCCGCTGGTGGCCAGCTGTCGGATGGCTGAGGTACACTTCACAAGCGTTGAATGGCCCTTCCGTCTGAATGCACTCGGCCGCTGTTGGAAGTATTCTTCACGCGCAGCCAATGTATTTGTTATGCGAATAAATAAATCCCTGCGCATACGGAACCGATGCCGGAAAACATCGTCCCCCCAAGATGGCTGGTCGGAGAAATAATCCGCCATCAGTTGGGCTTCGGCAACCTCTCGTTCTCGGTGCACGTACCTTCTAGTGTGTACGACGGGAGGATCCATCGGAGGAGACTGCAAATAATAATTTGCAGTCGCCGCTTGAAACATGGACATAAGTTGCTTCGCACTCTCGTCGTCAGAATCGTCGGAGTCGAAGCCAAAGTAGTATGGAATCATTTTTTCCGAAGCTATGAGAAGAAGAAGAAGAAAGACTATGAAATTAGAATGAATAGAGAAAAATAGGGAAATTTGTGTGGAATTGAAATGGGGAGGGAATGAATATTTATGGTAGTATGAGAGAATTAAAAAAAAATGAAAACTAGCTGTTTTTTCGTTAGGGATTAAAAAAAAATTGTTTTTTTATTTTATTTTCAAAATTTTCGAATTTTAAAAAAATTAATTAAAAAAATAAAAAAAATGCGTAAAACGTCGCCCACTCGCAGGGGCAGTGAGTGGGCGAAACGCGCCCCGTGATTGGTCGCGGAGGGATGAGGCGTGTGGCGGGATGGTCTGCCCTTTTTCCCTCTGCCTTGCGATCTCCGTCCCGCGCCCGCTCTTGCTGCGCGTCCCGCGCCTGTCCCGTCCCAGCGGGACGGGCTGAAAGGTGCCCACTGCGGATATCCTTAATACGATCGCTAAAAGTTGCTATAAAACTATCAAGATATCAAAGAGCCATGGTAAAAGGATGTTATTGTTTCTTCTTTTAATCCATATCAGATTAAGGATGTTCCTACTCACCTTTAGGTGTAATAAAATTTGTATGTGATATTTGCAATGGACTCATAATATGGTATCAAAGTCGATATACAGTTCATGACAAAATTAACAAAAATTAAGATCTTTATAAAAAAATAAATTAATAATTACAGGTAATATAACTTTTTTCCTACAATTATTTTGTGAATAACAATTAATTAGAAATTCAAATGCTCTATCAAACCAATCCTGATCACATAAAATGCATATAAAGTATCTTATTGTGAACTATTTTTTCCACTAAAGTAGATGGGTTCGAATCCATTTCCATTTAGATGTGTATAAAATCCATTTATTTCAAACTTTTGAAAGTAAAATAGACTTTTATTCGATCATCACAAACGCATGGTAACGTTGAATAACTGAAATTTCCGGAAGCCTAAACCACCAGCCTCCTTCTTCACACATCCATTTGATACCTCTCCCCATCAGATAGAATTAAGCATCCTCTCAAATTTCCTGCCTTGGATAGTTTCTTCCCATGCCATCCTTGGATAAACCCGAAAACTGCCTTTTTGTCTCTCCCTATCAGTCATGGCCAACCCCAAATACTTTCCAGTATTCAGCGGCTGGAAAACTCCCGGAAGACTTTAGATGCTAGCACTAGCTCGTAGGGGCGGAGCCACCTTATGTTCCCCTTTTCCCTCAAAGTTTCAAAATCCTATGAAAAACCTTATATGTAGCTTATTCATCACTAATTGTTACTAGTTACACCTCATAATTTGTTTTATGAAAAAATTCAATGCCCCTCAGAAAAAACTTATCCCCCATATATAATTTTTTGGCTCCACCTCTATTAGCACGAGTAGTCTCACCTCATAATTGGTCCAGCTATATGTTTCCAAAACGTGATTCCATCATAAAAACTAACAAAGATACGAAAAACAATGGCTCTCAACATGGAGAGAAAAAGCACAACTTCCAACATGTGATTCTCATGATATGGCATGCTGAAGTTCATATGTTGCATTTTTTATGTGTCCACAATATATATACATCAATTATTGTACTCTCAATTGGAGCCTCTCCAAAGCCTCCTACTTGGGTTATCTAGCGTAAATTACATTATCAAATCACATTTCTTTTGTTAAAAAATTCCACGTCATATATTGTGGACACGTAAGAAATGACACATGGAAATTTTCACGCGACGTCATCATCCGCCCCTAGAATATATATTTATTAGGACACAAACGTTAATTTTTGAAAATATTAGGGTATTTTTTACGGTTATACTTACATTAGGAGGCAAACATTGGGATAAGTTATATTTACCTTTTAAGCGTGTTAGAAGCATCGAGTTAGTCCTATTATAAGACGTCGACATCGGTCCATACCAATCTGCTGTATAAAATTCTGCCCACAAATTAATATTTCATCATTGTTGATTTCGCAAATCTATATATTGAAAATTTCTGTATCTATCATCGTGATATTGACATGATATCTTTTGGGTCCACATTACTATTTTTGGTGCACATGAAAATTCGATAAAGATCGACACTTGAGCTCGTCAATCGTTATAAATTACTCTAGTATTCAAATTGAAAGTTAATTATGTTTTTTTTTTTTTTTTTTTTTTTTTTTTTTTTTAAGATGATCAATTGTAGTTCCCAAAAGTTCCTTAATCAGCTAGATATAAATTCACAAAATTAGTTTATAGTATTTTTTGTTAATTTCAGTTTAAATTAAACTACAATATTTATATGATCTTTTCATTTGTGTTTAGGGAAGCAGCCATTTTTACATCCATCAGCAGACTTCAATAATGAATCATAAGACTAAGAGAAATGTCCAGTTGAACAGCACATTCCTATTTGAGGCAAATTCTTTACAACCACAGAAAAAACAGGTTAATATCCCAAGGGTTAGTTTTGGTTTGCATTTTACAATGATAAGCTGCCGGATTCAGAAATTACTCAAGACATGAAAGCAAGCAGAAACAGCTGTTGATATCTATCACAAACTTGTTTGTGCTTTCGATTTCTTTCTAGCCTAAACATCGATCCTTCCTTCCCTGCAGCCAGTGCATCCTCGCTTTCTGTTTTCATCGTCAAGTCCCTTTTGGTCTAGATCTGCGATTCAAATCCAGTTAGTGCCATTATATATCATAATAGAGGTTAGAGGTGTCCAGTGTCTTAGAAGCATGGTCTGCATAAGATACATGAAAATGTAGCATGCACCTAAAATTCATGAGTTCAGGCAATAAACTAAGCTCACTTTGTTAAACACAAAATTGAGCACTGGCCAAGAAACATACTTTGCTATGTATGTGCTAGAGTTAAAACCAGACAGGAATTATAAGACACGTTATCATCAGGGAGAAGAAGTGAGTCCAGCTTACATCATCCTTCTGCTCACACAACTCACGAAGCCAATCTTCCTCCATCCATTTCACTTGCTCTGCCAGTTTCTTCTTGTAAGCACTAGTCACGAACTTATCTTTATCCGCACACAGATGTTCGTCTTGGCTTTTCTCTTTGGCAAGTTTTCCCTCATAAACTATCTCATGTTCTCTCTCTCATTGTTTTGCCTTGTCTATCAGTCCTTGAATATATCTTGGCTGCAAATGAAAATGTAGAATTAATTGATCATTTAAAAGCCAAATATCTAGCACCACCATTATCTATAGATTTTGCAGGGCATATAGATCAATATAGATATAAATCCATTGCAGCCAAAGATGAAGTTACAAATTCCTCTTTCACTTTTTGCCCTACAGCCAATGATAAAATTACTAGAAACTAAAATTTAATCAGCCAATGTATCAAAAACTACTTGAAACATATTCCCAAAGACAGTTCAATACGAATTTTCCATTTTCTAATGAGAAAAACAACATATTCCAACAATACCTTTCTATCTCGTCGATTTTTGTTATTTAGGACGAAATTGTTTCTCCTTCATTTGATCATAAACTCCATCATAGTCAAACACCAAAGGGTCTTCTTCAAGAACCTTTTTATGCTGCTCTTCAACCTATTGAGAATTCAAAATGAAAACAAAATAAGTACATTCAAATAAATCTGTCAAACCCAAAAATACAATTCAACGAAAATGGAATCATAATATTTGTGAGTACTGAGTAGCCAAACTTTTACAACAGAAGAAAGCTGACATCTTTGTGAGTCTTTTTCTTGTAAGCTTGGCGCAAAATGTCCCTCTCAACATTATCATCGTCGTCTTCATCAAAGCCGAGCACCTTTGGAGGCAGGGTCTTGCAGGATGTTTCTGCTGTGGTTTAACTCTAAGATGCAACCCGTACTTTGACATTTTCTGTTTCTAATTCAAGCTGCTATTCAAACTGCCAAGCCCCAAAGCCTGAAACAAATTGAAATCATGAGTATTCAACTGAAAAATCAACCATCATAACACTAATAAGCAGCTTCATACAAATCAAGAAAAATCTTTTCAAATTATTATACGAGAGGCCTAGGACGGCAGCTGCCTACCTGCCAGCCCAGCCAGTGCAGGGAAGGAAAGAAGCACTTGCCATGCCCATGCTTACTTTCCTCTCATTTAACTTGACTTGGTAAGATAAAAAGGCAATCTTTCTTTATGCTTACAGCTAAACACAAATAATCAAGCCAAAATCTCAAAATCGAAACTAATCCCTGAAACCCTACTGCAGAATTTACAGTTTAAGTGAGGTGCCCCGCCTCATAATAATTCAAGAACTTAACAACCCTAAAGCGCAAGCTTCAACAACTTTAATCCATCTGATTAATCTTGAAATAAAACACCTAACTAAAATCGCAAACAGCATGACTAACAGCTGAATCCCCTGAATCAAAAATTAAAACGTAAAGTCAGAAAAATAGTATATAGAATACAATAATCTGGAATATTCACAAGCATTAATCATCCATGAGGTATAAACATGTATGTACTGGAAAGACGAAAATGTGCTCAATCGTAGAATTTCACAGAGGAATCAGAGGCAAATTGTCCCCCAAAATAAAAGAATGTATAAATTAAAGTTAATCTTCGTTTCTACTCCAATTTAGTTATCAGACAGAGATTCTGGTGCAGACTTTGAGCTTCTAACTACTCACAATTAATCACTCACAAAAACACACCCCTCAATAAAACGATTTAAGTTCGTATTGTGAACAGGTTTGCATGTCGACAAAAGGGCAAAAATGCTAGAAAAGCAAGCACCATAGCCATACTAGAGTAGCTGCTGGAGGTAGCAAAATATATATATAACTATATACATACATCTAACTAGCTACAGTATGGAATACCCATTTCACGGTTTTCACCACATTCATCAGTTATATATACATACATCTCACTAATCGACTAATCAAGTTCTTTGTTTTCAACAAAATTAGGAGTCCTTCCTTCGACAGCAAGTCAGTAACACAATTCAATTCCAATTTTCCAATCACAATTAATTTCACACTTGACGGAGTCACAAATGACAAACCACAGTTCCACTCCATTTGAAATTCTCAATTATATATTCTTCGAATCTTCATGACTTCATCCTTCATCTTCGCAATTTCACAATTCCAATTGGCAATTTCTACAACCACAATTACAAGTTAGAGAGCAACTTTTTTTCACCAACCTTAATCAGTTAATCTGAGGCGTCTGAGTCGGCGCTGCGGCGGGGTCAGAGCGGCAGGTCGGCGAATCCTAGTGCTGACTGGAGGAGGCGCGGCTATGGGTGGACTGCTTTAGCCTTTCCGTACGGCGCAGCAGGGCGGTGGTTGAGGCGGAGGCCGGACGCAGTGGCTGACAAGTATATTGGCGTGAGACATCTGACAAAACCGGAAACTATATAATTGTCAATGAAATATTTAATTTATGTGTAAACTGGATAACTATTTATTTACTACTTTTTATAACAATCCAATGGTTGTTCCTACCAAATCTTATTTCTAAAATTGCAAACATATACCATTACTCGATACATACACTAATCTACATTTTTTTCATTAAAATTAAAGATTGCGCTAAAGTTAACTCGATTCTACAAATTTTTGCCACGAGTTCCGCTAATTTTCATTTTCGTTGCAGACTTATGTTGAGCGTTAATTTAATTCTTATCACTCAGTCTTGATTCACAAAAAATAATTGTAAGACTCACGCGACACTCAAAAATATTATAAGTTTTATTTAATGAACGTAATATAAACAAGTCAAATGGTTGCGAAGATTTGTCGTAGGTCCATCCATTTTGAACAAAAAGCAATCAAAATATGATTTGCATGGAAAAAACAAGATAATTTCAGAGTTTTAAATTTTGTCCTCCTCCGACAACATTGGGTGGAAATTGAAGACACATGATCCATGGATGGTTCAACCGGGCATGGCGGAAAGGAGCGGCCCGGCAACATTACCAGTGACTTCTGCTATGTCGATACGGCGGTGCACTCTCCCGGCATTTGGGGCTCCGCCGGCAACAGAGACTTCCTTGACTTCGCTTTGCCCCGCCTACAGCTTCAGCTCGCCATCATTTTCATCATCACCCAGTCTCTTCATCTATTGCTTCGTCGCTTCCATTTGCCTCGCCTTGTCTCCGAGATCCTCGTCTCTCTCTAATTTCTCTCTCTCTATCTTATATATTTGATTGAGTGGTTGAATAATGCAATCATCTCAATAATGCATCATATTTTTTCCTCTTTTTTCTTTTTTCGGGGGGGGGGGGGGATTATGATTATGTGTACATAGAAATGAGAGACAAGTACTGCTTGATGAAAGAATTTCAACTCTAAACTGTTGGGTGATTGTGATTTCTATTTTCTGTTTGCAATACTTTCATAAATTTTGGTAGTATGAGACTAAATTGAAATATACAAAGATTTCAATTGTTTAAATGTTAGTTAATCATAGTTTTTTGTGACCAGGCTGGAATCATACTTGGGCCTACTATTCTAGGACAATTTCCAGATGTGGAGCAAGCATTATTCCCACAAGAAGGAGATGTCTACTTGGACTTACTCTCGAAAGTTGGCTACATATTCTTCATATTCCTCAGTGGTGTCAAGATGGATCCCAGAACCGTGCTAAGGACCGGTATCAAGGCGTGGACCATCGGAGTTCTTGCTGTCACACTTCCACTTGGTGGTAGCTTAATAATGACCGTTCTACAACAAACCGAAATCCACAAGTACCGAATACCAGCTTACAAACACACCATCTCAATTCAAAATTTATTCCCTTTCCCTGTCATTGCATCCATGCTTGTTGATCTCAAAATCATGAACTCTGAGCTAGGCCGCCTCGCCCTTGCTTCAGCTCTAATTAGTGATCTGGTTAGCAACCTCTCATCCACTATAATCACCTACGGCAGAGTTGGAATCATGAGCTTTGCAAATGTGATCATGATCCACTCCACCTTCATGACTGTGTGCCTAATTCTATTCATCTTGTGCGTGGGGCGGCCGCTTAGTCTCTGGATCATCCAGAAAACACCTGAGGGGAAGCCAGTTAGTAGATTTCATGTCATTCTTATGTCTATCTTGGTGTTTGTTGTGGTGTTGCTTACTGATAATGTGGGACTCAACTATCAGTATGGTCCGTTTTTGCTTGGGTTGGCGGTGCCCGATGGGCCGCCTTTAGGGGCGACGATGGTGGACAGGTTGGAGACCTTAGTGTCTGGATTGTTGGCACCACTTTTGGTGACTTATTGTGGGATGAATGTGAATTTGGTTGAGCTCTTTGATCTGAAATTCGTTAGCATTATTTGGACAGTGATTGGATTGTGTTCGGCAATGAAGTTGGTTTCAGTTTTTGTGCCGGCAATAATTTGTAGAGTGCCTGTGAAAGATGCTGTGGCTCTTGCCTTCATCATGAGTGCTCAAGGAGTAGTTCAGATGTCTTTTTACTACTACAATTTTGTGAATCAGGTACTTTCCATATTCTCTCTCTTCTCTCTCTCTCGCTCGCTCTCTCGTCTCGCTCTCTCTCATTGAAATAATGTTGGTTTAATTTGTTTTGTTGTGGTGAAGTATAGACATATGATAGAGAGACCTTCTCGGTGCTTACTACATCAGTTCTAATACAAGCTGCTGCATCAAGTCTGATCGTGAAATCATTACACGACTATTCAAGAATGTACACCGGATACCAGAAAAGAGACATCCAACACACTCCCACCAACTCAGAGCTACGAATGCTTGTATGCGCCCACCGAGTCGACGACGCACTCGCCGTCCGGAAAGTTCTCGAAGCTTCCTTCCCCAGCAAAGAAAGCCCCATCGCCGTCTACGCTCTCCATCTCGTGGAGCTCGCGGGGCGGGCCCACCCCCAGCTAATCGATCACCAATTAGGCCAGAAATCATCCGGCGGGACCCGCACCCAGAAAATGATCGACATTCTCTCCTCATTCGAGCAGCAATACACCGGCGTCGCCAGCGTCCAGCAATTCACCGCCATGTCTCTAACCAAATTTATGCACCACGACATCTGCACGGTGGCCTTCAACAAGCTAGCATCTCTAATCATCCTCCCATTCCACAGAAAATGGAACCACCAAGGGAAAGTCATACTCGACTCCAGCAGCTTGAGATCCATCAACTGCGAGGTGCTCGACCTAGCCCCTTGCTCCGTCGCCGTCCTCGTCGACCGCCACAAGCTGCGCCGCAGCGCCGCCGCGACGTACAACGTCGGGGTGGCCTTCTTCGGGGGCGCGGACGACCGCGAGGCGCTGGCGTACGCTCGGCGGATGGCGCTGTCGCCTGATGTGAGCCTGACTGTGGTGAGGCTGGTGCCCTGGGATATATATGCCGGAGATAGCCAGTGGGATGCGGTGCTTGATGCTGAGATATTGAAGGATACGAGGATGCAGGGGACGCAGCAGGATAACATAGTGTATAGAGAGGAGAGGGTCAAGGATGGGGCCGAGACGGCGCTGTTGATACATGCTATGGAAGAGGCCTTTGATTTGATTATGGTGGGGAGGAGGCATAAAGATGATACGCCGCAGTTGCTCGGCTTGAGTGAGTGGAATGACTTGCCCGAGCTTGGTCCTGTTGGGGATATGCTTGCCGCGCCCGATCTCACTCTCCCTGTCTCGCTCTTGGTGGTGCAACACCAAAATATTAAATCTATTTGAAACTCCATTATTCCTATTAATTCCAACCCATAAACTATATATATTTTTATTTTGTATATCTTTAAACTCTCGCATGCATTTTTTGCATATTATGATCTATAAATTTTTTTGCATATTACCCGTTTCAAATATACTACTACTAGCCGTAAAAAATTAATTAACACTTGCCTTTTATTAAATTTTACTTAAAATTACTTAAGTACTAATTAAATTATAAGAAATATAACTAATTGTGATTAGGGCTGGCCTCACTTTGCACGCGCACAGCTGACCAGCCCGTCAATTGATCATCTCATAAACAGAGAGGATAATATAAATAGGAGGGACTCTGCTTTTATAGTGCTTTTTTTTTATACTTATGTCCAATTATATGGTTTCTTTTTTTTCTTCCGTTCAAATCCAAAAATGCTTCTTACCTATAAGGCACAAGTCGTCGATTTCGCATTAGATAAAAGATAGAAAATACCCTTTAATTTATAATAAGTGATTCAAATCATTTTATCGAAATGAGTGTTTTATATCGATAAAATATTCATTTTTTAAACCCATCTCTATATTAATATAGTGATAGAAAGAGTACCATGCTGCGTCTAGACTTCAAACGGTTTGCTTTAACCATCTTAAGAGCCCCACTTTATTGGTTGCTAGAGAAT
>JAYDZE010198432.1:0-17065 GCA_034509125.1 Monilaria moniliformis
ACAGGTACCTTCAATGATCTTGATCATCATCAAGTTGCAGCTCTGGCTAGTTGCTTTATTCCTGGGGACAAATCGAGCGAACAGATACATTTAAGAGCTGAACTTGCTAAACCTTTGCAACAACTTCAAGATAGTGCCAGAAGGATAGCTGAGGTGTCTATAGTTTTGATCTAATAACTATTTTTCCCAAAAAAAAATCTTAGAAAATTAATTCCCCAACAAGAGTATGTACAGTAACGTATATTTAATGGAAAATTGAATATATTGTATTTTGCAGATACAACGCGAGTGTAAACTCGAAATAAATGTGGATGAATACGTTGAAGCATCAGTTAGGCCCTTCTTGATGGATGTGATTTATTGTTGGTCAAAGGTCAGTTTATAGCTACACCATCCTACATGGCATGTAAAACTGCTAGTGATGCTGAAAGTCGCAACTTGTTAACTATCTTTTGGAACATAGCCAGTCTGAATTTTTGTTCAAGTATGCACGACATTTTACTTAATTGAAACTTAGCACGAGTGCTTTTTGATAACTTCTGTCTATACTGCTATTGCATCTCTTGTTGATAATGTTGAAGCATTATCACCTCATTGTTTCAATTTCAGGTGGAATTCTTCTTTTACCCACTTTTTATAAGGAACATGTTAGAAATCACATGCATGGTACAAACTTGCCACCGGCAAATGCCAAAATGCCATTGCTGGTTGGCAAGTGGCGGAAAATGCCATTGCCGGCAATGGCATTTGCTTTGTCTTTAAGTGTCAGAATTACTGATTTTCATGCAAAATTTGTCACATCCAATGGTTTTTTTGTTCCTTTTGACATGTTTTTATAGAAGTGGGTACTTTACCCTTTACCACTTTTCTTTTAACATAAGAATTGATGTCTGTTAATATGTTTGAGGTTGTTTATGCAATTTAATTTTTGTTGTTGATCTTTTTTGAAATTGATCCCTCCATTTTCTTTTTTTCAGGGAGCATCTTTTGCAGATGTTATTCAAATGACTGATATTTTTGAAGGTAGCATCATAAGGTTGGCTAGAAGGCTTGATGAATTTTTAAATCAGGTAAGAGTTTTTCACTATCTTGAAGCAGCTTCTAAAGAAAAATAATGTATTTGATGGACTTCCATTTCAAGACAGTCTGTTTGACATTTAAAATCCCCTCGCTTCCAAAACAGAGAGAAAGATAGTAGTGACAGGACTTCCAAGTCATGTTTTCAGTTTGTCGTTTCATCCATTAATATTTTCTAATAAAGAATAGTATATGAAAGCTCTTTTGGGAATTGTTTTTCAGTTTTTCATTCTCTTACCATTTCTGGCATAATAAGATAGCAAGTCATTTTCGCATCATTTTTACTGACACCTCCTTCCATGGATGCTTTCACCGTATGCACCTTTAAAATTAGTCACTGGAGTGCTGTAAAAATCCTTTATTTATTTATAAACGCAAATGGGGAACATATAAATTGTTTATTTTCTGGCAGTAGCACTTTTATATCAGTTTTAATTTATGCAACTATGGTGACTCGTCATTTTGCAGTTGAAAGGTGCTGCTCATGCGGTTGGTGAGGCTGGTTTAGAGGAGAAATTTACAGCTGCTAGCGAAAGCCTTCGTCGTGGGATAATGTTTGCGAATTCATTATATCTTTGAAGTGATTGAAACTACTGACATGTTGGTGCAGGTGCAGAACCTTGACCACCAGTGAAGTTCCAGGTGTTTGCCTTCCTAAAATTAGAAGATAGGTAACATATTCTCAGTTTCTGGAATTTAGATAGCTAACATATTCTCTATTAGCAAACCACACTCCCATCCCCCCAAAAAGAAAATGTTGTAGCCTTGAATCTTATTGTATATTCAGAGAAATGTGGCTGGGTGATGATAGTTTTGTTTTTTTTGGTAGATTAGCGAAAATTGTGAAATTGAAAGAGAATTTTTGGAATGAAGATTTTTTCATACTCTGTGCCATTTGAGTAGAACTATTAACATTTATATTTTTCTTGTAATTACGTCAGTTATTTAATACCACATATTAACAATAGGGCCCCTTTTGCATTGCGGAAAAGGGGGCTTTCCAAATTGAGAAATTTCCGTTTTGTTATTAGTATTATTTTTATATAAAAATTCAAGTAATAAATTGTTGGTCGGACACGTTAACGTATTAAGGTCGCTTCTATGTTGGCAACGTATTTTGTATCTGCTAAAAGATTTGTATTTATATAAATATAATTGGATACGGGAGATCGTTAAAAGATCTCGTTAAAAAAAATGAAAAAAATAAATAATTGTAGGTTAATTGTAACAAATTAGGATTCAAAGTTGTTTTTTCTTTTCTGATGAGTTGATATTTAGATTTAAGTCAAATAAGGCATTTTTCTGATTACGAAAATAAACATAATTCAGTTCTAGCCTTTCTTGGAGTCGCGTCCCTTTTATCTAGACTTTGACAACTTCACCTGAGAATTTTAGGCACGAAAATGTCAATTTAAAAACAGGGTAAATTTGTAATATTTGGCTTCAAATTAGGGGTCAATCGATAATTCCTACAAATTGAGGGGTCAAACCTCTATAGTGTGGCACACTGTCTGTAACAAAAGCTTCTCTTCAGCAGCACGAAACTCCCTTTTTATTGTTTTTTCTGCTCGTTGCCCAATTCTTCGAGCACAAAACTATCTGTTGCTGTTCCTCAATCGATCTTCAGTCTGAGCATTATCATGGATTCAATTTACAACGATCTGAACGCTCCGCACTCGATGGGAACCACCATCATGGGCGTCACATACGACGGCGGCGTAGTTTTGGGCGCCGACTCTCGCACCAGCACCGGTTCCTTTTTTTGAAAGAATTTTTGTTACTTCATACTATTTTTTTTATCGTCATTGTATTTTGGGGTTTATAGGTATTATATTCTTATGTGAATGTATTTTGCAGGAATGTATGTGGCGAATAGGGCATCTGATAAGATCACCCAGTTAACCGACAACGTCTACATTTGCCGCTCTGGTTCGGTAAGAACTTTACGCGGTTGTTTTTTGTTTAATCTTGTAATTATTGGAAATTGTAGGGTTTTGCACTGTATGCTAGGTTTTCGAAGTTTTATTTCGAGACTTTTACTCGTTTAATAATGAAGTGATATGTATACAGGTTGAGTGATGCTTTTCTCATATTGTCTACTGAATTTTTTGTACTCTCTAAATTAGAAGAATTGTATTTAGGACTAGCTTAATGGGGAAAATTTGTCTATGATAGTCCATGGTTAGTTTTGATCTTCAAAGTTTCATCTAATATATATTTATACATAAGGCCAAGAGTAATTATAGAACTAATAGAAGGACTTTAGTGTCAGTGTGTTTGTCTTTATATAACCAACATTCTATATGTGTTTAGAGTGCTTGGTGAATGGGTTAAAACTGGAATAGGTGCTGGAGCTTCGATGTTTTTAGATTTTGCCTTTTAGACGTAGTGTAGGTTATAATTACCTTCTCTGGCTCTGTCATAGCTTCCATTCTACATGTCCAAGCCTTGCTGCCTCATCTTTACTGCCTCCTTCTGTTATGATCTGTTCTGCAATTTTAGTGTCATTGCACTTTTGGTGCCACAGTATTTTCATATCCATTCCTATTGAAGATGGTGATGGCCATTCACAGTTAAATTTATCATAATTTTTGGCTTTTGTTACAAAATCATTGCTGGATCCATAAGCTTACTCCTTGATAGATAAGCTGCACAAGTGGACAGATTTCCCATCCTTTCGTCTAAATAACACATTTTGCCTTATTCTTTTGATCAGGCGGCAGATTCTCAGGTTCTTTCAGACTATGTTCGCTACTACCTCCATCAACACACGTAAGTCCAGACAACAACTATCACGTATTGTCGCTTGATTAATTGTTTTTTCGTTGTTTTACAAACAACCAGTCCAGAACCTATTTAAGAACAGTAAATGTCTTCTATAGGTTGCATGAATGAATATATGCCAGTTTTAATAGCTAATAACACCCTTACTCCTGGGTTTCACCAATGTTGTCAAAAGCACGCCTGGGGCGCACGGGGCTCGGCTGCAGTCGCCCCAAGGTGGCTGGGGCGCACCATATTCTGGGGGCGCACGGTGCGCAGTGGGGCGCTGCTGAGGCTCTGCTTGGGGCGCAACAGTTTTTTTTAAAAATAAAACCTTTCAGTTTCCTTCTATTTTCAAATTCCATTTTTCAAAAAACCCTAAAGACTTTTCACATTCGTTTTTTAAAAAACTTTTGAACTTTTCAGATTCCTTTTTTTTTTCTTTCAAAAACTCTTCAAACTAGCAGCCCTTCTCCTATTCCCGAGAAATTAATCTTTGGTTTCTTCCTTCTTCATTTGTTTCTCATTTTCTCAATTAATTCTTCCTTCTTCATTCTTCTTCTTTATTTATTTTTTCCAGTCAAGCAAATTCTTTTTCTTCTTTATTTTTTTTTTCCAGTCAAGCAAATTCTTTTTCTTTTTCTTTATTTTTTTTCCAGTCAAGCAAATTCTTTCTTCTTCTTCTTTGTTCAGTTCGTTTTTCACATGGAACGCCCCGATTTGTGAGGCGCGCGGCCTGTCGCCCCGCGCCCCGGAATTTTGCCTAATCGCTCCGGTGCGCCCCGCGCTCCTAACAACACTGGGTTTCACTAAATTGGTTGCTTATGTTTTGAAGGACTTCTAAAAATGTTAATAAGATGACACTCTTCTAATTGTTTATGGATGCAGTATACAGCTTGGGCAGCCTGCAACTGTAAAAGTTGCAGCAAACCTTGTCAGAATGGTATCTTACAATAACAAGGTCCGACAATGCTCCATTATCTTCAACTTGATCTGTGTGTTCATTGCGAGTCAAGTATTATGATAATCCATATACAACAAGTCATTCTTTATCTAACTACAAGTGCATTGGTTGCTTCTTATTATAAAATGTCTTGGAAGCTTAATTTGTTATCGTATTTCTCAAGTTATATTAGCTTGCGTGACTCAATGTAAATCTACTTTCTTACGCAATTGGGTCTCATATATCAGAATCTTTGACTATTGGCCACAAAACCTCTTGCAGTGAAACATTGGTTTACTACTGACATAGTTCTCCTTGCATTTTTGCCACATTGGTGGATTCATACGGAAATAAGAAGATGATGGAGATTATGCTAGCTATGTATTTGTCACACATTCTTCCAATATCTATGCGATGTAGCAATTGTTAGATTAAATATTTTGGAGTAGGCACACGAGAAAAAGAATAACATTGTTTGTAGTTATTCATTATTTTGGAGTAGGCGCTTCATGATTGCTGTGAAACAGTGTTTCCAAACAAGATATAACCGAGTCCCTGAAAGAACAATGTTTCATGAGAGAATTTAGTGCTTCTGATAAGCTTATCTAGTACAGTCCTAATTTCTGCAAACGTTATCCACTTTTTCTTGTTCGTGTTGTTCGTCAAGTGCTTGTGATGCCAAAATTAACATTTCAGTTAGACTAGTCTGAACTGTCTAAATAATGTTGGAATACATTGCAAGTAGATCTGCCTTATGTTTATTAAGACAGTAGAACAGTTCATTTTGCTCCACTGAATTTTGTTATAGATTCAAATCTTTCTTAGACCAACAAGAAGTGTATAATCTCTTCATGTAGGAATAAATGAGTCCAGAATGTTTGTTAATAGAGAAATATTTTAACTCAAGCTGGTGGTCTTATGTGCATTATCCAAGAGTCACAACAATATGCCATAATTTTTAAATTTTACAAGCTGTTTTGTGCTCTCTACTTTTAGTCTTAGCTGTGTTTTGGAAGTAGCCGCATATTTTGTATCTAGTTTTGAGTTTATTCTAATCTATTGATTTTGCAGAACATGTTGCAAACTGGATTGATAGTAGGTGGGTGGGACAAGTATGAAGGTGGTAAAATTTATGGAATACCTCTCGGAGGAACTCTTTTGGAGCAGCCTTTCACTATTGGAGGTGTCCCTTCCCATCTTTTGATCTATATCTGTCCTGTCTGGTTTTAATCTAATTGCTTGGATAGCCGTACCACCTTTTTTAGTAGCCTCCATGCTAAATTTGAAAGCAGGCAAAAAACATGATTTTGATATTGTTAACCTTAAAATGCAGTTGCTTAAACTGCTTTGTACTACTAGCAGTATCTAGGTAGAAGCATAGCTGAAATTCAAATACAGAAATATATTTTATTCCACGCAATCCTTATTTCCATTCCTTTATGAAGTTTCTTGAAGATCCTTTAGTCCATAATCTTTGTTGGTGTTGGTTTAACAATTAGTAGGACTAAAAATTTTCAGTTTTCACTTGCCGAATTTCTCAATGGTAAAGCCTTGGCTTCCTGGTTTCAACTTGCATGTCAAGTTTAATATTTCTCCCTTACTCATGGAGGCAGATTTATATAGCAATTCTGTCTTTTTATCTCAGGATCTGGCTCTTCGTATCTGTATGGTTTCTTTGACCAAGTATGGAAGGAAGGGATGACACGGGATGAAGCTGAGGTGTGTGTTATGTCCCAATTCTTATGAACTTGCAAGAGTATATAGAATCTGTTCTGAGAAATAGCTGTTGTAACTTGGAACTCTCCTTGTCTCACTTGCTTCTAATCTGTGACTCTTTGAGATCGTGTGATTAAGATCTCAGTATTCACACTTTCTTCATGTAATTAAGATCTCCATGTGCATGCTTTTCTCCTTGAGCAACTTTAGATTTCTCAAGTGATGTGCGTACTAGTCTCATATTTTTGCTCCCTTCTGCAATAATTTTTTTTATCTAACTGAATTTTGGATCCCCTTGACATGCTCACAGAAACTAGTCGTGAAAGCAGTCTCTCTTGCAATTGCTCGGGATGGTGCCAGTGGTGGTGTTGTTCGAACAGTGACCGTGAGTATTTGATAATGAACTTTCCTGGTTACATAGTGACTCACCCCCCAAGTTGGCAAATTAAATCTCCGACGTGCTCTGCTCCAACTATATTATGCATGGTTTGGATGAACTGCATGTAGTTATGGCCCAACTCTGCCAATGAAAAGTTCTAGAAATATAAATATGGGAATTTTTGACAACGAAGCGCAACTCAATTTGTAAGATGTTTTCCCTCCAATTCCAACCAGTAGGTCGGGGGTTTGAGTCACCGAGTTTGTGTGCGTGTGAGTTTGTAGCTCTAGAAGAAAAAGGGTGTTTTTAGTTAAAGCCGATGTTGTCTTCTGTACAAATGATACTACTATATAGTTGGATTGTTGTGACACAAGATATAAAGGGCTGCAGAAATCTGATAGCTTTGGGGTTGTTATTGCAGATTAACAAAGATGGGGTTTCGCGGAAGTTCTACCCAGGCAACACTCTTCCTTTATGGCATGAAGAGCTGGAAGCTAAGGATTCCCTGTTGGATAGTTTGTCTGCCGCCAGTCCTGAACCAATGGTCAGCTAAATCATGGGTCGTCCCAACCACAATCTCTACTCCTAAGCCAACAATTGCTCACGCGCTGTTCTATGCACTCAACTTCCTCCATCTACTATCCATCCATGTACTCATCCTAGAAATTTATCAGTTTTCTTGTTTTTCAGACTTAATAAAACCTTGATTTTCCATTGCATCTTTTCTTGGCGACCTATCACTTAATATTTCGTAATTTATAGAAACTCTTCTTGTTAGTTACATTACTACGTGTCTATGACGTTAGTTCTAAAATAAATATTAGGTTATACGCTTCGTAGCATCCAACACGATCTTTTGGATTTTTTTATTTTTTGATATTTTTTGAGCCTATTGGATTTAGTAAATAACTTTATTTACATATAATAACTGTTACAGGATAAACTGAATAAAACATGGTATATGTTACCATTTATTTGTTTTTGTCATGGAATCTCTAACCTTTTAAACAATAGAATTCTTATTAATGATTCTGTTCAATCCAAGTTGTTCGGTAATATCAATTAGGTTCGAAGATATGAATGATCTTTGGATAACAACAAACACAGTGACAGTGTTGCGTGGAAAGATTTTATTTTCGGTTACTCTCTCAAATGCTATCATTCATATTTATAGTTAAACAATGCCATCACAGAGCGCAACTCAAAATGTCTATACAATTCGAAACTATATCATGGACATATAACTCAAGCTCTCTCTCTCTCTCTCTCACTCTCTCTCTCTCTAACCAGAGATGGAGAAATGTGGAAATACACTAGGCAATCATACCTCCTAACAAGACCTCCATCTATGTCTGCTTGTTCTAAAACACACCGCAGAGCTCCATGCCTGAAAAAAGACTTGGTAGAGATGCTTCGCCCGCCCTCACATCCACCACTACTAAAGCCACAACTTACCTGTGGCCAATGATCATCATGCACTTCTAACCCGAGCAGGATCATGGACCAAGGATAGCACGGTGTTTGCCACAGTCGAGGTTAGAGGGCAGTAAAGTGGTGTTGATAAGTCATTGCTACGCTTTCCATGTGGAAAAAGAATCGTCTACAAATCGTATCCAACTAATTCACACCGTTGTCTGAGCTACTACAAGCTTGGTTTGGAAGGACACTGTTCCCAAAATCTCCATCCAAGCTCATCTGCTGGACCTCTTGAGGCGAAAGGATCTTTATGCACCGCACACAGTTCACAAATTCCCTGAACAAAAAAAGTAAAAATTGTTAACCTTGATGTTGAGTGGCAAAACAAACAATGATGCATTGCAAGTCTGAGGACATACTCCCAAGGGTCATCGCCTACTAGCAAGACGTCGTTCTCATGATCCACATACACGAGTTTCCAGCCGATTCTCTGCCTGTCCTCCAGTTGACCCTCTATACCAAACCTACGAGCCAGATCTTGTTTAAGGTCGTCATATCCTGCATAACGAGTAATGTCAATTGATCTTCCAACGGCCCCGCGCTTGTACACCTGCAAGAAAGCATTTCCCAAGTTAGACTAGGATAACTCAAACATAAATACAAGAGGTCATTCATCAAACCCCACTAAACATGGGGTTATGAACAACCAACCTTTGTGTATGTCCTCATCCGAGGTATCTGAGGCGGAGGCCAAGCACCTCGGTTCATAAAGCTACCGTCATTTATCGTGGAATCAATGGAATTGAATGTCATATCTGGAACACCAAATGACTGTGAAACCATCGACGATGATAACTCAGGCTGAGCTTCCTTTGGATTATCAAAGCTGGATAGCATGCCTCCTCCAGGCAGGACATCAGTCGCAAAGTCTTTACCCGACCCAACCATGTCCTTGGTTATCAATGTATCAGGCATCATTGGCATTCCCAACTGATTCTCAATGTTGGCCCCAAAAGGAAGATTGCTCCTTGGGTCACCCTGAACTTCCCCGTCATGGCTTGCATCTCTAAACAACATCGACTGGGAATTGAAAGACATTGAGTTGTTGTTTGGTGGAATGTGGAGATCATTCTGAGAAAGAACCGATGTTGCTGAAGACGAACTATCCAAGTAGTCTATTTGTGTTCCAGTGGGACTGAGGTAGGTTTGTGATGCGAAGAAACCTTGGTTCTGGCTCTTGGATACGTTTAACGAAGGCTTAACACCACTCTTCTGCTGTAAATCTTTGACTAGGTTACTGCTAGACGGTATAGTCTCTAAAACACTCGAATTCAACTGAGTTACTGAAGACTGAGCAATCTCATCCCCTACCATTGCAGCACGTTGGTTTTTACCATTCATCATCAACTGGACTCCATTTGAGCAGTTATTTGTGGATGGTGAAGTCGAACAGGACGGGACATCGTTTGTAACTGCTGATTGACCTCCACCGGCAGCACCTGTTAGTAAACTGCTGCTACCGGCTGAAAGCTGAAATGAATGCCCCACTTGTCCTGGTAACTCTGATAGCATCCCAGGTTGCTGCTGCTGCTGCTGCTGCTGTTGCTGAAGTTTTGGTTGCTGTGGTGGCTGAGCAAAACGAAGATTCGCTTGGCTATTATTTCTCGTCATCTGCTGGGAGAGGACGTGAGACTGAGGGATCATACCGGATGTCGTCTGAGACGCATCCAGCATTTGGCTCGTTGACATAGGCTTGGAAAAGCTCGGTGGAATGTCTAAGTGCTGCTTCTGATGATCTTGGAGCTGCATCAGTTGAGACGGCTGCTGCATGGCAGACTGCTGCCCCATCATTGATTGTTGCTGCTGATGATACTTCTGCAGAAGTTGCATCTGCATTTGGTTCTCCGGCGTGTGCAGCTGTTGGCTGACGTGATCAGATGACTGTGGCTGCATCAGATTTTGTTGTTGAGAGTGACTCAACATCTGCTGCTGCTGTTGAGGCAGAATCTGTGATAGATTCATCTGCAGCTGATGATTTAGAAGAGACTGTTGTTGAGCTTGAATAGGGTTCTGCAACGGCAACATCTGGGTCTGAACTTGGCTGCTACTAGGCAAAGCCTGGCCGATTAAGTTCTGCCTTGATTGAGACATATCACCCAACTGCTGCTGTGGCTGCATAATCGAGCCCAACGGGCTCAACGTGGGCGGCTGCAACTTCTGCATTTGATCTAGCTGTTGAGCTGGCTGTATTTGCCTCTGGGCATTGAACTGGAAGTTGTTCTGCTGAGGACTTTGAGTTCCCAGCATACCTAACTGCCGTGAAATATCTGCACCGGTGAGGTTTTGCAGAACAGAACCAGACAACGGATTCATATAGTTGGGTTGCATTGAGTTGGCAAGTGACGGGCTTTGCTGCATGTTCATCCATTGAGCCAAGCTCAGGCCAGGCAGAGCTTGGGGTTCTTTCAAGCCAAAGTCATCACCAAGCCAGGGCATCGTCCTCCTGAATATGTTGTCGAGATCAGGAGATTCATCGTCTACAAGAGACACACGACAGACATGTCAAAGCAGCACATACACTACATAGATGCTTGCCTAGCAAAAACTGTGTATGACTTCTTTACCTGGCATTCCTAGTTGCCTTGGGCGCTTGGGACGGAAGAAAGGAGGCGTGGGGCAGATAAAGAACGGGGCAGTCACGGGTTCGATCTCCCAGATGGAGACACGATTACGCTTTTCACCAGCAGTGGATTCATCCCAGCCAACCTGCTCATAGAATGTCAACTGTCTCTTCAACACATGTCCACTAATCATACATGTTGTTTCACATAAAATAGGAAATAATGAATGGTTTTGTGCAGGAAAACAAGCAAGATCCACGACGTTACCTGCAAGTTGCGCCACTGCGAGTTCTTCCATCTGACAGTATCCAGGTCACTGATCCCGGTTATTGTACCCATATATCTGCAAGATGCATGGTTCTTCAGTTCAAGCTAGTAGGTAACAAAGTGAAAAAGTAATAGATATATGGCAAAAACTTGTATACATCCACCCATTTAGGGTTCAACAATCCCAATTAGGGTTTGCTAATCCCCAGTTATGGTTTATTAAATTTAATTAGAATTTATTAATCACAATTAGGATTTAATTTGGGCGGAGATGTGGCCGTCTGAACTACCTTCGTGTCCCGGATTCTTCAGTTTCAAACATCATCCGGAATCGCATGCCAAGAGATATCTGGTTACTGCAAACTGCTTTGTAGTACTTGGCCAAAGGGATGACAAACTCTGATGGACTAGCCCTGCTCGCATTCAAATAATTTGATAAGAAACAAAGAAACAAACAAACGTAGACATGCTAACAGAGAATCATAACCGAACTTACCTTGGATTGTAAAAGACAGTGAAAGGGCTGTTGTTAGCAGCAGCATGGGCAGCTGCAGCTAGGATGCCTATATGCATGCTGTCACTCGACAATACCGACGATGATAAATTGGTAGGTTGTCTGTTAGCACGGCGTATGCCTAAGAGAAGCTGCAGTTTTTCATCCCTGCATTGGCAAGAACGCTTGTCACGTAACCAATCACTAATGTTTTCCTAAACTCCTTTGTAATTTGTGGAAAAGGAACTTGCAATACATTACCTAATAAACAGCACCGAGTCACCTGCAAACAGCCTCTTCCCACTCACGAAGAGGCTCCATCCAGTTGTAAGCAAGTGGCGCTTCGGTTGTCCTAGATTGCAAGCGTAACAGGTCAAGAACACTCTTGAAGAACGACTGAATTGCTTGAGATAGTGGCTGGTGTGAGCTTACCCCGGTAAATATGGCGAAATGTCCAAACGCTGTCGTGTAAATCCCGGGCAACAATCTCTTGTGCAGGAGGTTGCATTGTGAAGTCCTGAAACAACAAGTCAATTGTAAGAAACATGATACAATTTAGTGAAAACGAGCCAAACAAAGACAGAAGACGTCTATTACTAACCAAAGGAGGGAAAATCTTTTCTGCAGCACGGCGAGGAACAGAGAAACCCCCATGAGTGCTAGTATCACTAGCAGTCAAGGTTTTACAGAAGAAGTCAGTTTGGGGTTTATTTGCTTTCATTGACAAATCAGACCTCAACAAAGCATCCTTGTCAAACTGAAATAGATAACATCTCAATGTTATAATCTATTATTTTTGTAAATTCTTTTTGGCAAGATGAAGCATATTTAACATATAGAAGCCAAGTATTCCAGCAACGAATCTAACTAAACCTACCGATGGCACTGGTTGGAGCGTCATCTGCGCGTATACTTCATCCGTTTCTGGATCAGCCTAACCGAACAAGATAACAAGAAACAAAGACATACAATCAATCACTATTCACAATCTTGAAAAGAAAAAGAAAAAAACTAGCTATACTCGCGAGCAAAGAAGAGATGAAAGGTCATTGTACATGAAGGGTGACATTGTGAAGCCGGCATAATAGTTTTGATGGAAGATTAGGGTAGTTTGGGATTTGAGCATCAACGTCTTTTTTCATCGAAGCAGCAACCTTCAAATCGGAAAACAAAATTATCAGCACAACGATGGAGGGAAATTATGATTTCCGTATGAACAAAGCAAAGCCAATGGTGAGTTTAATATTTTTATTCATTCCTCAAAGAAGATAAACTTGAGGTGAATAATTCTTCAACTCCATAACAGTTCCAGCAAATGTCATCCTTTGAGGGGAAGGCTGCTTCTTAATACGTTAACTTGATAAAAATGAGTAAACAACTTAATTTAAATAAATTCTAGCTTATAATGAGATCATATTTAAAAATAAGATTAAAAAATATTTTCCTTCAAAATTAAAAGATTTTATGAAAATAAATTAGAGTAGATGAAATATAGTTATTATTTAAAATTTATTTTGTATTAAGGTAATAATATATAATATATTAAGGGTGGATTAACTATGCTAAGTGTACATAATGATATTTACCATGGTGTCCAGAAATGACATAAAGATATCTTGGTAAGGTGGCACCCACCACCCCATCTACCAACCCGCCCCATCAGAACTGCGCACATTAGCAAGTACCACTAAGAATTGTCTCTATTATTACTAGTCTGTATTTTGTAACCAAAGGGTAATTATGAACCTATATCTGCAAACTAGCCAGCGCCAATGCTCGAATCGCATACCCCATATAATTATTCCACGCACCACCAGTTCACGATAGCTAAGATTCAGACGCACCCTTAAAATAACACCAAAATAAATTAATAAAAGATGAAATAAAACTCATGCATGTGAGAAAATTATGCAGCAGCGAGTCAGCCACTGACACAAGGCGTAGTGGACACATACGATACAAGAAGAGAGAGAGAGACCTGTTCACTGTGGCCTTGAGGGAAGTATACGACGTGGGTCCCAGCCACCGGCAGATTCACCAGAGGGCCGGCGCACGCTTGCCATAACTCTGCGTTAATATTCTTCTTCTCCACTGCAAATCCCCCCAATAATTATCAGTAACCAGATTTTTTTTGTGCACATAACACTAGGGCTCAAATTAAAAATCAAAATTCAAGATTAATTCCCACTATTTTCTCTTTCCTTTTTTAGAATAAGACCGAAAAATTCGAAGAAAATATTCAACTCGAATCGTTCAATTCAAAGATGTTTAATACACATAAAGAAAAATGCACAAGGTAAATGGAGGAGCGGCGGAATAAACTATGAAACACTGAGACCTTCAACGGCCGCAGCAGCGTTCGCCGGCTGACCTCCGGCGCCGGTGCTCGCCGTCTTCATTTCTTCACTTTATCTCTCGCTGCCCCCAAGAAGGCTTTACCACCTCAAAATAGATGGCAAGGAGTTTATCACCGGAGCCTCATCTCGCCGGAGAATATTCAGGCAACGAATCGCCGCCTCCCCCACCAAAAAAGATATCCAATCTTTAACCTTGTGAAGGTGTGATCAAACAGCTGCCACCTTTATTGTTCTTATAACTGAGCTGGATCAAGCAAAGATATTTTCATCGCTCGTAGAGAAAAAAAATATGGAAAAGTAGATGAGGGTCGAGTTTTTTCCAGCTGGAACAAAAGGGGGGCGGTGATTTTAGCGGCGGCGGAGATGGAGTTTCCCGGCGAGGAGGGAGAAAGTGGTTAGTGAATTAGAAGGGGAGACAAGAGGAGCTTTGGAAAAGGAGGGGGTGTTGAGGATTGCGCAGACCAAATGCTGCAGTTTCACTTTTATTTGCCCCCTTTCACACACTACACCGTCCAGACACACATACAGATGCACTCTTTCTCTCTCTATATCTATGCACGCACAGCTTTCTCTCTCTCTTCTTCTTGTTCTTCTCCCAAACCCCTTTTGAGTCCTCCGATTTGCCCTATGTGTTTTTTTGCCTTTTTAACTCTCTATCTCTCTCTCTCTCTCTAGTTTGCTGTGCTTTTCATTGCTTCTCTCTCTGCATTCCTATTTCTACTCAAAGTTGTGACCTTTTTTTTTATTCGGTGATAATTATATGTAATGAAGAGAGAGAGATGGTTGTGTGCATTGGTTGTACGTTTGCGTCTATCTCTTTCTTTGCCTCGTTTCCCTCTCTCTCTCTCTCTCTCTCTCTCTCTAAGAATATTATTATATTATATTGGTCTCTCTTTTTTCTGTGTCTACTGTGGATGAGGGATTCTGACAATGGCGCTCAAGGTTGACTTGATATGCGCTGCGGTTAAACGTGTTTGTGAACCAAGCATGTGACTGTGAGTGTGTTTGATGCTCATTTCCTGCTAAATGTTAATTTCCAACTTAATTATTTTATATTATGAAATAAGGGTGAAATATGATCTGCATAGGATAACAATATTACTCAGCTGCTAAAAATATATATTTCAGTATATACCAAAATTGCATTTTTCGAAAAATAAGAATATCTACGAATGTTTTTACTTTTTAATGATGTAAAATAATACTATACTATTATTTTTTTGTGATTCTCTAATGATGACGTACATGTAAAATTTATAAATGTTTTGTTTTGTTTCTCACTTGAGTTGTCATTTTCTTTGGGAGCTACCTTCTGATGTTACTTCAACTTATACTTTTAATTATATTACAGAAAATAAATAAATTTAGCATGCAATTTAACACCATTGTGTTTTGTCTTCGAAAATCTACAAATAATATATGATGATCATTTATTTATAATGATTGCCTTCATTTATCTAGTTGCAATTATTGTATATACAATACATGATAAATATTTCAGATACAACTATATTTCACGTATAAAAGTGAAAAGAGAAAAGATAAATTTACATAATATGAGTATATATAATTGGATATTTTTGGCATTTACTAAACACCTAAAATTTAAGTAATTAATTCATTTTAACCGAAAATGTATTTAACATAGTTACCCTTCATGGTAAATAAAAAAAGTGCATTTAATTCATTATTTTTCCTTAATATGAAAAGACTTAAATTAAACTACCTAATTTCATTAACTATGAAATTGTACTCATTGCAATATATTCATCTTAATCTTATCTATTCAACTAATTATGGATCATAGGCATTACTCACTCAAATATATTATTCGGACTTTTTGCACTATACATAACATTAAATATAATTCAAAATTAAATTATAAAAATAGCTGAAATTCGAGTGTATAAGATACTACCTATAGAATGCAAATAATATTAACGAGAGAGAAAAGATTAAAAAAACAAAAGGAATGCAAATAATATAATAGAAGTGAACGAGAAATGACAAAGAAAAATACAGAAAATCACATAAGAAGAGTTTATTGATGGCTTCAAAGCGATGGTAACATAACATACAGTGATACAACTATGGCTTGATGTACGTAAATTGTGATTCTTGTCAATTTTTAATCAAATAATTTAATCATATAAATTGTGATTCTTGTCAATTTTTAATCAAATAATTTAATCATATAAATTGTGATTCTTGTCAATTCAATCATTCATTTCCTAATATATTTGTGTGCAAAAAGGAAAAATAAAATCATCTTAATCTAATAATTAAATTATGGGCAATTTAATCATGTCTTTAATTACATAATCAATGACCCGATAGGAAAAAATTGAACCATTCAAATTTTAAGAGTTTTTATTTATATACTTATTAATTTAAGTGCCCAAGTGAAAATTAGTTTGTGGGGTAAAAGGACTAAAGGAGGGAAAAACCAAAAAAAATAATAATAATAATAAATAAATAAAAATTGACAAGTGCGATTAAATTGCAAGCAACAAACTCTGGAGTTTTGACCATCTGTTGACCCATCACTTATGGTATAGTTATAATAAAGAGTAAAAACGTTTAATTTTGGCTATTTTCTCTATGTCGTACATTTTCAGAATTAGAGGTCCGTTTGGTAACGTGACAGTTGGCAGTTTATCATTTGCCAAAATGTGCATTCTCCCCTCTCATATTCTAGTACTAGTTGTTGTGTTAGAGGCCCCACCAAACACGTCACCTCAGTTTTTTTGGTTGAATCAGTCGCACTTAATTTCTTCTAAGTTCTGACAATGCACATAGTTTTATCTTGCATATTTTTTATTTATTTTTATCTTTTACCATCTTTAATAAAAATTATCTTATATACACTCGGATGCATTATTTCTATTTAGATCATATACGTGAATAATAAATCATAATTGATAATTTAAAAACCCTAATTATAGATAGATGAATTCTAATGTGATGGATGTACAGTATATTCAATGCATACAAAATTTTGCTAATGAGATATGTGTGGAGGGTGGATGGGGG
>JAYDZE010198543.1:9919-21091 GCA_034509125.1 Monilaria moniliformis
CCCAAATGTGAAATGAAATTAAGATTTATGATGCTGTTCACATTGAATGGGTGATTAGATGACACTGACTAATTAGGGACAGGTGATAAAGACTAATGAGTGATTAGGAAATTTACTTTCTACACGCTAGATAATATTATGCATATAATTTGAAAAATAATATACTTTGGGATTTTATATAAACATAAGTGCATAAAAAATATATGGAGAAATGAACAAAAAGAAAGTAAAAGTTAAGTGAGGTATAATTGTTTCCTATTTAACCTCCGTAGCTGTGGGGGCTAGAACTTCCGATCTATTAATTGAAAGGAAAACGTCAATTAAATTCGTTAAGTGAGAGAGAGAGAGAGTGGGAGAGGGAATTGTACGATGCCACGAATACATTATTGACAAATAGAATTGTTTAATTTTTTACATTTTGTTTTTTAGGGCAATCAAATTGTATCATTGTCAATGCGTAATCCAAATCGAATTTAGAAATCAAAGGTCATTTGTTTCCATGATCCCCATCAGCAGTTAATTATATGATTAACTTCTTAGTATTGTTAATTAGATCCTAAATTCAATAATTTGTCTCAAATCCAATCAACTAATCAGGGCTGGCTAAGCCACTTACATTTTTCATTTTTTTATAATTTCTCTAATGTCCATATTTAATATTGAATTTGGCATATCTCCAATTGTCAATTTCCATCTCAACTTTTAAAATGTTTTTACTCGTTTATATGAGAAATAATTCTCTGTTCTACATACACTACGTATTAATGTGAGTTGGTGTGTCTAATCAATAATTTTCTGATAAGTGAAATGTTAGTGAGCCCACATCCAGATGCACATTAAAACTGACGTTCCCATTGTCAAAACTATTGATTAAACACACAAACTCACATTGCCACGTAGTATATCTAGACCAAGAAAGTTTTTCTCCGTTTATATTCAACACTGTATCAAACTTTCACATTAGAGCGCTCATCATGCTAATCTATAACCAATATGAAAATCTTGACTTTCATATACTTAACTAAATTAATCTCAACTATATTCAATTGGTGAAACGTTTCTTCTCCAATTAGTACGTTGGAAGTTTGAGTTATCTAGATAGATTAATGTGATGTAACTTAGGTTGTAAGAAATTGACCCATTCTTAATTAGGTTGTACGCATGAATTGGGAAGGCCAAGGCACAGACAAATAGAGAGTTTTTTTATTTTCAAACGAGGACAATACTTTTGGGGAATTTCACCTTCGCCCCTCCCAAATTTTGACTCCAGATTTCTTGCCCCTATTTATTCGTCATTCATTGCATGTTGCCCTTCACCCAGACACGATTCGTCAACTCATGAAATTGTCACATATAAATTATAAATCCCAGACACCGACGTGGACAAAACATTCGTTCTTCAAAACGATATCGTTGGATAATTGTCATTTAAATCATAACTTTTCGTTGAATTCCGGCCAACACGTCTTCACCAAAATTTTGATCTGTGGATAACTAAGAAAATATCAAAAATTATGATTTTATGTTCCAGTTTCAAAAGTTATTAAATTGATCAGAAGTCAACGAAAAATTATGATTTAAATGACAATTATCTATTTTTTTTAATAACATTTTTTGTGTTATTACATATTCCACTTTTAGTCAATCAGTCAACGCTAGTAGTTCAACTGTTTATTTCTTGAAGTTCGGTAAGCAATATCATGGCGGCTTTTTCCCATTAAAGGCAAAAGATGATGCCACTTAGGCAATAGTTAATGCTGTTTGCCTAACCATAATCAGCAAATATATAGTTTATTTTTCGTTATATTATACTTAAGCATGAAAATATCAAATTTTCGCGACTTACCAACTTACCCTTCAAATCCATGTTTTTGAATCCGAAAAAATGAGAATGAATTTATAGGTGAATTGAATATTTTCGCACAGCACGCGCCACGCGATTAGCCGAGAAGGGCGAGTATCGTGCACACGCGCGTCGCGGGACAAGGGACGAAATGGCTTCATTGTGCGAGCCAGCCCAGTGAGACGGCGACCCACAACGCGGCTCGCAGCCGTCTCGTTCGGACAGAATGGCCCGAGATCATGGGTTGCAGGTGCCTGATTACAAATAAAATAAAATATTAACCGACAAGAAAGGAAGTGCGATGCATGGTCGTCTCGTTCACCCGAGACCATGCGTTGCGGGTGCCTGATTACAAATAAAATAAAATATGAATGTGACAAGAAAGGAAGTGCGACTGCCCATGCAAATCTCTATTGCCCTAAAACGCTGAAGTAAAATTTAAGGAATCTCCACATCGAGTTCGAGAAATCCACAAGTCACGTGCTCACGTCTTGGATAAGAGAATGATGCAACGAATAGAAGAATGGAATAGAAGCTCAATTTTGTATAGATCCAATGATATCATCAACCCATTATTTAATCTGCTCATTAAATTCTTGCTATATCTATTATATATATATATATATATGCATGGCTACCAAGATATTGTTCAAACAGAAAACATCAACACCAACATAGAACAACTAGTATATATACATATAAATTAAACTAATATTTGCAGTAGAAGGGTGCTTTGTCTCCTAGTCTTTGATTGTAGTGAAGATAGAAAGAGAAGCATCCAATCTAAGAGTATGAGAGAGAAAATATATACACCATATCCCCATACACAAATCAATCTTGTATTCTCTTAGAGATCACAAATTTGGATCTCTATGAGATTCCATGGCCTTGACTTAGGTTCTATAGTTGTTGTTTTTAAGAACACAACACCTCTTTCTTCAAACTAATCCTCTCTCTCTCTCTCTCTCTCTCTTGCCATGGATGAAAAGAATGAGTCGTCTGACAAGTGTGTGGATGATATCATGCTACCGGGGTTTCGATTTCACCCGACTGATGAAGAACTCGTCGAGTTCTATCTCAAGAGGAAACTTCAACATCGAACTCTTCCTATTGAGCTGATTAAGCAAGTGGATATATACAAGTACGATCCATGGGATCTTCCAAGTAAGAATATAAGTACTGTATTGTGTTATTATGCTCAACATGCTTAGCAAGATGAAGTGGTGTAGTTAGTCATTCTCTCTCAAACAAGAAATTCTTGATTTAGTGAAGTCCATATGCCTCTCTGTAACAACATTTTTTTGATTTTATGAAAGCCGTTATGCTCAACATGGTTAGCAAAATAAAAATAAAAATAAAAATAAATAGTCAGTCTCTCTCTCTCTCTCTCTGTGTCTGTGTAACAACATATTCTTGATTTGGGACAGAACTGGCCTCGACCGGGGAGAAAGAAATGTACTTCTACTGCCCAAGGGACCGGAAATACAGAAACAGCACGCGGCCGAATCGCGTGACAGGGTCGGGCTTCTGGAAGGCCACCGGAACTGACCGGCCGATCTACTCCTCCGGCGGCCCCAAGTGCATCGGCCTAAAGAAGTCCCTCGTCTTCTACAGAGGCAGAGCAGCCAAAGGCATCAAAACCGATTGGATGATGCACGAGTTCCGCCTCCCCTCCACCACCGACAAGACCCTCCCGCCAACTGTAATTAACTTTCTCTCTAAATGAAGACTATTTTCTCTGGCTCTCAACTTTCTTTTATATGTTCGTGGGCAGGACTCATGGGCCATTTGCAGGATTTTCAAGAAAGCGAATTCCACAGCAAACAGAGCTCTCTCCCACACGTGGGCAGCTTCGCTCTTCGAAACGGCGTCGCCTGACGCCTTCACTTACACTCACTTTCCCTCAGACAACGACCCCACTTTCTCCGCAAAGACATCTACCTTAACATCTGCCAACGGCGATTACTTCACCAGTAACCTCGTATTCTCCGACGCGACGACCAACAAAAGCACGGCCGACCTAACCTCCATGTTCTTCAACCAACCCCCCGCATTGCCCCACCACTTAAACGGCGGCTACTCCGTAGAGTCGTCGCCGCAGGTGATTCAAACAAGCATCAACGGCGAGGAGGATCAAGGGGGATTCAGAAAGAATCCGGGTGTTCATAATCTGTGGGATAATATTAGGTCGATGGGATTCCCCTTCAGCCTACCTCCGGCGGCCGCGGAGAAGTCGTCGTGGAAGGCTAATCTGCCGTGGGAATCGTCGCCTTGTCCGAGCGAGATGTCGTCGACGACGTACTCCACCAACAAGTGTTATATATAGTTTGTTAGTCTCTCTCTCTCTATATATATATATGTGTGTGTTTGAACGAAGGTTGTAATAGTTTCCTTTCCAGCTCTGTTTTTGGCAAGGCGGAGCTTGTATAGAAACTATTTTTGCATTTTCTGTTGGTTTACAGTTCTCTCTCAACCAATGTGTTGTTGTTCAAAGAAAATATTATGATAACTAAATTTTCATTTTTTAATTCTTTTTTTGTACTTTGATTGATCCATTTTTGTTGCCAAACTTCAACATTTTCGGACTCAACTTTTCGTTGACTTCTAGTCAATCTCATAGCTTTTGAAACTGAAATATAAAATTACAACTTTTGACATTTTCTTAATTATCTCACATATCAAATTCCAGTAAAATTGGTGGTGTCAATTTGTCCGAAATGGGAAAATCAAGAATAATTGTACCATTTTTTAATATAAAATTCTTCAGATAGCTTTGACATCAAGTCAAGATGGCCGAGCGGTCTAAGGCGCCAGTTTCAGGTACTGGTCCGAAAGGGCGTGGGTTCAAATCCCACTCTTGACAATTTTTAATATTTTTTATCTCAATTTTTTCCCTTTCTTTTCTCTCTCTAAATTTTTTTGCATTTACATAAAATGTCCCCTTCATATTTATTTCATTTATTAACTATAATTTTCTTCTAAAATATTAAATAAAAAAAGACTTATACCCATAAGCTACACTCTCTCTCTAGCTTTTGTTGACGAAAATTGATTACAAATTGAGATATCATATAAAACTAAGACAAGCAAAAAATAAAGACCAAACCAGAACATCCAAAAATAAATAACAAATGCAAAATTAACATTTACTATTCATCCAGCCACTCAATATTTAGTTGAGCTTAAAATACTTAATATACTAATATAGATTAACAATTAAAATATGCTTATTAACAATTAAAATATTAATATCAACGAAAAAAAAAATTTATTTGCAAATAGATAAAATAAAACCTAACAAGGAAAGAGCAAGAAGGCAGGCTCTACATGTAATTTCCTATTCATGAAACTAATGGAAGCTAGCTTGTTATGACACCATATCAATTGCTCCCTTGTCACTTTGGACATATTCAAAACTCTACAAACTAACTTCATATCTACTTGAGAGAAGAAGTAAAGAACTTGGTCCGAATCATCATCTTCCCTATATCTTCTGATTTTCCTTAAAATGCAATTCTCACTCCTCAACACCTCCTTCAGCTTCCTCTCCTTCTGCACTCCAAGAAAATACCCGACAAGTAACGTTTTTCGACATAATATACCATCATATTCATACATACACGAAGAAGAAGAAGAAGAAGAAGAAGAAGAACCTTTTGAAGATCATTCCTGATCTCCACCAGCAACTTATGGTCCTCGGGGTCGGGAAGCTCGGGAGTTTTCTTGCTGCCGCTCGTCACAGCAGCCGAACAGTCCTTGTCAGCACGGATGAATCGCCAGAATGTTCGTATCGACTCCTCGACGATCTCCACAAGCATGTCACTTGTAACAATGTACTCATCCATGTCTCCTTTCTCTGCCTTCCTCTTGTCTTTCAAGTTGTCCTCTGCAATGAAGCCATGCCATATTTAGCACGCACGCACAAACGCATTGTATTGTTAAAACTCGAGATTCCCACCTCGTATGACGGGAACTTGAAGAAGATTGCGGACAGCACACCGGGTCTTGACATAGTTCTGCGCCCTCGGCCCTTGAAACAGCTCGTCCTCGATGAATCTGTGCATCAGCACTTGGAACTGTTGGAACTCGTTGGCGACCTCGTTGTACCTCCGCCTTCCACGGGGATCAGTGTCCCACAGATCCCAGGCTTTCTCGTACTGCCAGTGCAAGAACTCCCACGAGAGGCACATCTGCCCAACGTACACTGCCTCGAGATCGCCCTGCAGTTCCTTCACAAACTTCTTCATCGGGTCGCTCCCGTGGATCTTGTGTTTGGACAGCCGTAGGTACTGGGACACGAGTGATTTGAGCGTTGGCACCCGTTTCTGCTTTGAGATCGATCGTAGAGGATCCTTCAGCTGCAGAAATCCTGCATTAAGCATAACTGAAATGAATACGAACGCCAATATACATTTGAATGAATAGTTACATTGACTTATTAAATGTTTCATTGATTATTAAACAAAACAACCAACTACCTATTCAAATCTCATGCTTTATCTGTTTCTAGACATCTCAACAAACAAGATCTCGTGGGACCTCTCCTTCATCCAAACACCAACAATATTCTAATCAATTAATCCATTTTCTTGCATAAACAAAAGCTCTCAACATCTCAAAAGTGGCACATTGCTGTTTAGGCATACAATCAAGACAAGAATGTAATAACAACAAGCATGATCACGCATTATAGTGCAAGAAAAAAGGCAAAAACGGATAATGATCACATAAGGAAAATCAAGAAAGCAAGCGATGGGAAATGGAGGGAGTAACAGTAACTAACCCATGGCATACATCTTCTGGTAGTTTATGATGTCAAATTTGCGCATTCTCTCCCTATAGCTCTTGTAGAACTTATGAAGCTCGCCTATGCAATCCTCTCGTTGGAACTCATCGATCCTCCATGGCTTCAAGTCCTCGCTTATCTTGGGGGACTCCAAATCCTCTAGAATGGTGGGGAGGCCAGTAGCCCTGACCTTCTTCAGCTCCATCTTCAGCTGCTCGATTAGATCTTGATGCTCCCACAACGACTCCAGCTTGTTCGGATCCTCAGAATCCAACATTGATGAATCCTTAGACCTTAATTTCTCAGAATCATCATCACCATTGGTAACATAGCCTGCATTTTCATCATCAAAATCTTGTTTCAATCCATCAAGATTGCCTAAGCTGCTATCATCATCTTCTAGTTTTTTTAACTCTTCCATTATATCACTATCTTCATCATCAAATTCATCGTTTTCTTCGAAACCCGATACTTGACTTTCTGAATCCATCACATCATCCACATCAAATCCTCCCCCAAAATCTCCATCCGACAAGAATCCATCGCTGTAAGAATCCACCAAACGGCTCATAACCGAACGTATATGATCAAAACTAGTCGACTCCGTATCGGAATCCTTAACCTCAGAATTTTTATCGGAATCTAATCGACATTCTTTAACGCTCTCTTCCTCAACTATTTGCGGCTTCTCTGTAAATCCCTCTTCCTCAATTTTCTCACCTTGGTCTCCATCACTCACCGCAATTTCTTTGCCTTGATCATGAACATGAACGCAACCTGTTTGATCAAAGTCCTCCTCCATATTCCCAGCACCAAAAACCTCTGTATCTTCAAATGAGCAGTCGATTTCACCCTCTTTCACTGGGACTGTCTCTGCCTCGTCAATAAAAGCGCTGACACAGCTCTTCCCAGATGAGAACTGATATCTGTTAACAGTTGCACAAGGGACCACCTCCGAATTTAATGCATTACCTGTTTCTTTATGGTGTCGGCTAAATTCATCGAATGTTGGGAACTTGAATGTTAAATGAACCACCGGCTCCTCCCCCTCCTCCTCCGCCACCGCACCATCATCCACATTTACATAATCATCACCCTTAATCTTATGCTCTGAAGAATCCAGCGTCTCTGTTTCAACGAAATCTATTTCCTTGTCGCTCTTTTTTAAGGTACCATTCCCATCTCCTTGCAACCTGCGACAAAACCACAAAAACCGATTAACGGCTGGAACTATTCACCCACAAAAAAAAAAAAGGACAAATGAAGAAGTGCCGAAAACCTCAAAATATAGGCGGAGATGAAGCTGAAGAGCGGGAGCAGATATACAGAAACCGCGTGGATGAAAAAAAACAGCTTCTGACAGAGAAACGCAGAACTAAAACCGGCCATGTCCAGACAGAAACATTCGAATGGACGAAGCTGTATAAATTCAGTCGGAAGCAACGAAAGAAAAAAGCAGGGGATAAAAAAAAATGGGATTTTGATGGGAGCTTTGAAAAAATCAACGAGGAAATAGACTTAACAGCTGTAACAAAATAAAACTAAAAGCGAGATAGTGGTGAGGAAATGAATAGGAGCTATGCAGAGGAAATCTGAGTCAGAAAGGAAGTTGAAATCCGACCTAATAGGAAGAGAGATGAGATTTTGGAAGCAGGATTTTGAGGGGGAGATAGTTACCCGCCAGCGACTCGGTCTCCACGGTTACATGATGCGTACATGCATCACAAATCAGCGACGCCTCAACCAAAAGAATTCCCACATAAACTATGGTTTATCGGAATTTTCAGTGTGGATGGAGGTCGGCCTGAGAGAGAGAGAATAATTATATCCAGGTCGGATTTGCCGAATTCGTCGATGTTAGTATTGACTGGTGAAGTATTACCAGGAAAATATTTGTGCTAAATTTGGGAATCTAAGGGATGCTTGGGTTTATTATCAACTTCTTCTTTTGATATTTGTTATTTTTAACTAATTTTATGAAATATATATCCCAAATGAATTTACCATTTTTTCTTATATGAACATATACAAAACATGTCCGTATTTAAATTCAGGTCACAAAACTAATTAAAATGAAAATATACTGCTAACGAATACTTTAATATAACTCATTATTTACATGATTTATTTAATTTCCTTTTATTCTACATTATCTCTCTTACTTTTTGGTTAAATATACATTCAATAAATGTTATCGTCTTTCTTGTATTTTATTATAAAATGCTATTTTTTTGGAAGTTTTTTTTTCCTTTTTTGAGAATTATATATATATATATTATTAATCAAGGCATTACACATTACACAAGGTAATAAATACTATACTGTATGTAGACGGGATCACTACTACTACATAAGATGAAAAAAATATCAATAAGCAAGTAAGATTAAACTCATACAAATCTTTCACCAAGGAGACTCTTGTGGTGCCTTATCTTAGCCACCTAAGATAGGCCTCGTTGACAAGTGAGAAAGACAAAATATGTACCAGAATAATAGTTTATTTTTCCTCTTCTTTATCAAAATAAGTTTTAGGTTATTAAGTTTTCGGTAGCGTCAATCTTCTTAATGAGATTGCCTGCCCCGTGGGCTGTGGGTTTTATATTATTCTCTAGAATTCAGAATAATACTTATTGAGAAACAATTATTAATTTTGGGATCTTTGAATAGACACAAAGGGGCTTTGTGGGTTACATTAGTGTTAGCAAAGTTGGGTTATTTTCTTGATTAAGGCCCAACATGTGTTTGGGTTGCATTATATGTCAAATATTTAAAAAATAATAATGTGTCACGTACCTTTCTCATTTACTAACCCTACTCAATTTTGTTAAATTAAGAAATAAATTAATAATTTTGTACGAAGATCTTAATCAATAAAGGAAATATTTGGAAGCTCGTCATCAAGTAGTGTGTTAATCAAGTATTTCCTTAATTTATCTATAAAGGAATATAAGGAGAATATTAATTTATGTGCTTTACATGTACAATTTGAAGAATTCTTTCCTAATTGATGCTTTGTTCTTTTCCTGAAACTAGTAAAAGGCCCAATAGTTATTTTTTATAATTTAAATAAAATTACAATAGTTTTACAACTCTTGATATTTTGTCAATAATGCCTTCAAACTTCATTTCTGGCGCGATAAATTAAAGATTAATTATAGTTTATAGTCTGAATTTTGAGCGAAGTTCATTTGATAGTTTCATCTATCGAAAATATTGCAAATAGCCCAAACTTTGTTTTGATTAATGGTCTGAAGTTATTTTCCAACAGTTATCTATCGTGAGACCATTTATATTTAGATCATGTTGGCATTATTCTTTTTTATTTCACACATTTATTTTAATTTTAATATACAAAAATTTGTTATTGGCTTTATTAATTTTACAAATTGCATAAATCTAAAGCTCAATTTATTCAAATTTTCATTTATTTCCTTTAACTTCATTCAAAACTCAGTTGACTCCTATAGGTAAGATAAAAAATGGAAAAGAAATCGGATAAATCGTGCTTTGATTTTTTTATATAATTTTTAAAATTAATAAAGTTAATAATAATTAAAATTAAAATAAGTATATAAAAAAAAATCAATGTGGCTCAAGCGTAAGTGGAGATGAGGCCCCATAGTTATTTGTGGAACTAATGCACATCAATCAACTCCTTCACATCTAGTCGAAGCAATAAATCTGCTCAACACGCAGCTTATGTCATTTCATTAATTCTGTAAAGTATTATCAGTTTTCTCATTTTTCTTTTCAAATATTATGGTTCTACTACAAGACTTTATGGCATAGTACTAATTAAAAATATATTATGTGATTTTAACTCTCTCTCGCATTTTTTTGGAGCAAAGTGCTTGGAGCGTGATTACCCGACTTATCAAACGGGTTCACCATCCCCGTTTGTGGCGTCTTCTACTCACATCGTTTTTCTTCATTTCAGAGTGGCTTGTTGGGTCATAGGCGCTCGCTTGTGGGTTCTTGCTTGGGATTCTTCGAGGATCTTGTTCTAATTGTTGACCACCCTATTGGTTTCGTTTCGTTCCCCTACGTTCCTGGACTGCGTGTGTCTCCGACAATTTATCCATTGGTGAGGAACACATCACAGTGGGTAAGGTTTTACTTTATAACCAAGAGCTCTAGCTGGAGTTCAAAATCTTCTAACAACAATTAATTTTATTTTATTATTGAGCTTCATTTGTAATTCTTTTTTCGGACGGGTTTGACCCGATATAGCCTAGAGGGACGAATTAGGTTCGGCAAGCTTGTAAATATTAAGTCCAATCGATTTTTGGCCGAGGACGGGCCGTCAGCGGCGGATCTAGGGGGGCGGGAGGGGGCAGCCGACCATCCCCCCGCCCTCTCGAACATCTAATTTTTTTATATTGTGAGAAGAGATGCATGATTGATTGGTATTGAAGATTTGAGTGGCCTTCTTCGAAAGATTGTTGAAACTAAAAAAGATATAATTATTCCATTAGTTTATCGCTTGATTGAATTGGTATTGCTCTTACCTGTAGCTACTGTATCTGTTGAAAGAGTATTTTCT
>JAYDZE010198764.1:0-39890 GCA_034509125.1 Monilaria moniliformis
TATTTCCTGTCTATTATTCCGCTGCGTGTCATTAGATGACGACAGGAAAATCTAACAATTAATCGACCTCTTATCAATCAACGACGACGATTACGATGTCAACGATATGGAACCAACCGACTAGATGCAGCCACCTCATCTGGTGCAACCATCCCCTTAGGCGAAAGGAAAAAAAAGGTAAGCAACTTCCACTATGCTTGAAAGCACGAAGAAGTATGGATCAGTGTAGTCGAATATATTGGTGAGGTGCTATGTCGACGTCTTCAAAGATCCGATGATCGGCAACGGGCAAAGGGTTCGAGTTTTCTCGGACAAGATCGCAAAAAAATACAACGTTCTGAAATCGATATGGATGATCGAGTACGATTGCGACCATCTGCGCAAGCATTGTGTCCAGGTGCAAAAGGACGTCGCTTAATTCACCGGCTACATCAACAATCTGCAAAAGGTATGGTCGAGCGGCCATAGTTGGGAATATATTCAAGCACATGGTCATGATGCCTTCTATAAGGATGCAAATAAATAATTCAAGTACGAAGATGTGTGGGCAATCATTCGAAACCACTCGAAATTTTCCGGTGGTTCAGAGTCTTCATCTACCCCGAAAGGAACTAAGCTCTCCGTCGTCAGCTAATGCTCAACTAGTGTGGACACAGAAAGCTTCGATTTGCATGCCACGGTGGAAAAGAGTTTTGGCACACAGCCGTCGCAGGAGATATGTCCTATGGGTCACAAAGCGGCAAAAAAGAAGGTGATTGGGAAGGCTCCGGTGAGCAGTTCACCCGCAGACGAGCCTCAAGTTCCCGACTCTAATCTCACCTAGGAAACGATCGGTCACGCGTTGTTGATCAAGCAATACTCAAAAGTGTTTGACGAAGACACGCCGACGATGACCGGAACCAGAAGGTGATGGCTTAAAGCCTTGATCAAGCTAGTACAAAATAAACTATGACTTTAGATTTTGTATTTTTTTTTTATTTTGTAAGTTTTGGTATTTTATTTATGTAACTTTAGTAATTTTAATTATGTAATTTTTAATAATTAATTAATGTAATTGTTTATATTTTTAGAAATTTCAATTATGTAATTTTCAAAATTTTAGTCATTTATATTGATTTTACAAATATCGCAGTTTAAATAAATAATTGGAGAATAAAAAAATGTTGAAATGAAAAAATGGGATTATAACTGAATTTGATGCTGAAATTTTGTGAATAGACTGAGTGTTGTGACTGAAAAATGAAATACTGACGTGACAACTGAAAATAGAGTTATGATTAGATTTTTTGGCCGCATTGTAGATGGCCTCAAGCTTATTTTCTTATATATTTTTCGTATTTTTACGGTTAAATTGATGAGAAAATGCGACATGGTCAAATATAGAGAAATTGAACTAGACTAGAGGTGGAAATTTATCCTAAATCATCCCATCAACTTTATCTGATAACATGACATATAAAGATATAACTAAACTCTTAATTTTGTTTATACGTGTTTCCAAAGTTGACTACCACTTGAATCCCAACTCTTCACAAACCAAAAGCCAAACCTTAAGTATTGCAACATAAAAACAAAACAAACAAAGGTAATCAGTTAGAATCATCCAAATAGTAATGAGGAGTAGACATATTAATTAAAGGACAGATGTAAATAATGAAAATTCAAGAAACAAAATGTGCAGTTTTAAGTGGAAGAAGAAAATGCATGTAAACAGCCTCCATTTCAAAAAGGTGTGAATGTCTACTATGTACAGATAATCATTTTGTTTACATAAGATTGATCATCAGGTGTCCTTTCAGTCTCCACCTCCTCCGCCCATCTCCAAATCTATATATATGTCGTATCCGGGGGCCCTACTAAGAACCGTTTCCAAACATTGAAGGAATCCAGTGGTTAAGAGTAAGAAGCCCCGGTAGGTGGACAACCATGCCAGTAAGAAATAGGGCCAGCACACACGCTGTGGAAGGATCAAAGTGAAGAAGAAAGAGACGAATACCGGCATACTAAAACTGTGGAAACGCACCTGCAGAATGCGAGCTGCAGGAGAGATTCGAATCGAGAAAAAGGAGATCACGACCAACACAAGCCAGACGATCGAAAACTTGGTCCATGTGTTGAGGACACCAAAGGCGTCCCACATCCCATCATCCACCAATGATTTCAGAATGTTCATTAACACCATCGAAGCAAACCTCAATTCACATGAATACATTCTTTTGTTCTTTTCTTCTTTCTATATCATCATTTTTATGGAGTTCTTTTTTTTTTTCCTCTGTTATAAAGATGATGATCACTGGTGTGATCAGCCACTATAATGGTAGGGCCCGGCAATTTGGGAAAAATTCGAGCAGTATTTGGTAACTTTTTCAATTTATTAATATATTCACTAATTTTTTTGTACGTATCTGAAATTTGGCCTCTTTGAAAAGAGTTTTCTCCTCTATGGCACAACGTGAGATATAATGGGATCAAATCCTAACTCCCTACTTTCACACCCTTCATAGTGCTCTCCCTCTCGTGTCACTCTATCTTATTATATTTCTCCGTCTACATTTCCGTCGACAATATATATTACTGCTTTTGCGACGCTGCCGAGAGATATCCCCGCCACCATTAAATAATTGAATAAGGTCAAATTTTCTCTTATTTCGAATTCTTTATCTATTAAGATAATTGCATAATATTGCTTATAGTGAATTTGAATTTTCAATTCTTTATCTATTATTATTTATATTAGTAAAAATGTAATGCATGTATATATTAAATATAAATTGAAAGGTTGTTTTAATTTTATTTTTGTGTATTTATTAATTTTATCAAAATTATTAATGAAGTGCAAATCAGTTACTAAATAAGGCGGAATAATAGGTAATAGGTGCACTTACGGTCAATCCAACGGGCCAACCTCACTCGGATTACGAGCTAATCGAGTGCAGACTAATTGAACTGAAATCTTTTTGGGCTAACTTTAGCGTATAATCAGGCCAGCCCAACGGGTTCGGACTGAATTGACATCCCTAGATTTACTCCTTCTTCATCATAATGACAAATGTATAACTTAAATTGAAATTATTAAATATAAAATTGGCTATATAGCCTTAATCTTTTAAATAAATCCAAGGGGCAGATTACAGTTTTAAACTATCAGCTTTGAAAAATCCTAGATCGAAAGCTTTAAAGTCACGAAACCGGAAGCTGCTATGAAGGTTCTTGCAATTGGCTTTCCAGTTCATTACATCTTTGCAGAAGCTTTGATATGTCAAAGCTGTGCAAGATATTTTATTAATATTATGACGACGAAAAGATTCAAACTTGTCTCTCTCAAAATTTATCTGGTGTGGGTAACGTACGGGTCGGCTCCCAGTCCTTTTCATTCACCTCCGTTTTACTTTCCACATGATTTGGATCTCCTCTCCCTATAAATTAAAAGAATTATTCCAACACACCTGACTATTCGTTAGTCCTTCTACTTTGAATTTAGTAACATATTCTCTTGTGAATATCATCAATTAGCACTCTAACCAAATGCATGCTCAATGCCTAATTATGGCCAGAATCTGAAAGTACAGAAAAGAATATGAATAGAAAGAGAGGAATAAAACGAGCAATTGCTTTTGTCCTAAATTATGTTGTCCGATACAGAGCTGGGCCTGTGCCAGGCTCGAACGAAGTAGGCCCAATACTTGAGGGCCAGTTTTTATTATTTTACTTAGGCCCGTATGATAGAACATAAATTTGCAGCAGTTGACAGATGATGATCCACCTCCCTGCTAGTGCTGTTTTGTCTTGGCTTACTCCAACAAAAGTTTCCGCCTCTCATTTTCCCGATTCTCTTCCCATTTAGCAAGGTTTACCTGTGAAAAGACAGCAATCGCACATATCAGAAAGCACACGAGTAAATCATAGAGAAAAAGACACAAGCATCATCTCAAATACAAGCTCACATGGTATTCCTCCGTATCTTTCTCATGCTGGTTGAGCTTCCCGAGCAGATTTTCCAGTTGGAACGCAACCTTTTCCTGGTAAGAATCAAGTTTCAACTTCCCTTGAGTAACGAGACTCTTATAATAAGCAAGTGGCCCTGGAGGTAATGGAGAAGGAGATCAAAGAAAAACCTAAGGAGATTCTTAGAGAAAAACCATCCAGATAAAGTGATGTAAATTTGGATGCTTAAACTTGATAATTACATCCGAATTTGGGCAGGGCAATTATAATTCTGATTCCAAGTATCAATCCATCGTTATTGAACACCATGAAATGCCCTGTCGATATCATTAAAAATCTTTATATACATTCTTGCTACTTCTTTTACTTTTATGGTTGTTCTTAATGCGGCGTGAAGTGCAGAAAAATCACATTCACAACAAGGAGTTCTAAAATCCACAAAATAGCCAAACTACAGAAACACTATAATCTTGACAAGCTGCAAGAATCCCACAAATTCTTCAATTGGACAAAATTTCCCCTTCATTCTATTCCATTTTCGCATACACACTCACACACACACACACCAAAATCCTAATAGAAGAAAGAACTTTTAATTAATTTAAGTTCTATTATTCTGTAATGAGGAAGTGAAGTTGAAGAGTTTATTAAATAAGCCTAATGTTGTCGGTCAAATTCTTCAGGCTTAAGTTTTTTGTATTTTACGGTCGAGTTCATGAGAATATCTAATAGTCCAGAAGATAAATGTGACATGATCAAATATAGAGAAATTGAACTAGACTAGAGGTGGAAATTTATCCTATCAAATTCAACTAGTTTTTTAAATAAGCCTAACCACTTCAATCTCCAACTCACAAGTCACGACCTTTTTCATGGGAGTATTGATTACATCCCTGAATAATTAAGTCAAAGAAACATAATATGGCATGCACAATTGAAACTAATTACGTAACAAACAATTAATCATAAAATAAATAAAGAAACAATAACGACTATCATTTTTCAATTAGAAAAAAAAAACCCAATCCACATTCAAGAATATGCATAATTAAGGAGATAGATAAGAAATGTTTGAGCAGCAGTTCGTTCCAAGTTAATTCAAATCCAACATCATATCCTGATAAATCTAAATCGATATATGATCAGATTCACATCCATGCCAAAACCCTATCCATGGTCCAATAAAACCAGCATAAAATAATAAATAAGAATGATGAAGTAGAGGAGTAGTACAAGATGAAGGAAACATTAGTTACATGTATTGATAAGTTGAAATCAGAGTAGACTACTCACTACTCCATGGATGGGGTATGTATGTATGTATAGTAAATTAAACAACAAGATTATATCAGCATCTTCATTCTCTCGATCGATCGAGTTTTATAGAGAATGTGAATCTCTACGGTTTCATCGAGAATTAATGTCGAAGCAATATATGTATTGTGTGAAGGCTGGTCTGCGTGGATACAGTTTGATATTCACAGTAAATTAATTGTCATGAAGGTGGCAAAGATGGCGGCCATGGCGACGTGAACAAATTCCTCGACCGTAAAAAAAAAGTAAAAAAAAGTAAAAAAAAAAAAAGGGAAAAATCAAGTGGTGACCGTATGCCTAAGCCCCAGCAAAAATCGTGGTTCGCCGTACGTTGGGTTTTATGCAATTATGGTACTTTTGACTAATGACTTGTTTTGACAATTCTCTTAGATTTAAGAAACTGCTATGAACGTTCAACTATTTTTTTATTTTATTTTATTGTTCTTTTTCTAAGAATGAAGATTAAACTATTTGAGCGTATGACTTACTCAATTTGCTGACAATCGTTGCGTTTTTTTCTTTTTTATTATGACGAAGAAAAGATTCGAACTCCTCTCAAGGAACATTCTCTAAATTTTTATCTTCTATTAGGATGGCTTAATTTATAGTTTAAATAATAAATATTAATTAGAGTTTATCATATAACAAAATAATTTGTTTTTATATAAAATCTTAATTAAATATCGAAAGTAATAGTGAGTAGAATTTCGATATGACACTGGGTTGCTCGAGAATCGAACCCGCAACCAGTCGGATGGAGTAGATAATTTCTTTGTAATTTTGTCACGTTTATTCAATGAAGAAAAAGCCCTCCGCGAGCCGTGCTTGCATTTTTCATTGCACACGGCTTTCCCTATGTATATAGTATCATATACTATTTCCTTTCTTAGAAAGACTTTCTTGTTCGATCTCATCAATTGTAACTTGTAGTCTTGTAGACCTATATAATCCATTTTTCATTTTTAGACATTGTAAAAGAAATTTGTACTAATTAACAACTATATATTTTCTTTTTTATTTAGGATAAGTGAACTAGTTTATTATAGTATCATATAATAGACGAAAGTACTTTTAATTAATTTAGGTTCTATTATTCTGTAATGAGGAAGTGAAGTTGAAGAGTTTGTTTAAATAAGCCGAATTCTTCAGGCTTTTTTTTCTTTTTCTTTTTCTTTTTTTTTTTGTTATTTTACGGTCGAGTTCATGAGAATATCTAATAAGCTAGAGGATAAATGTGACATGGTCAAATATAAGAGAACTTGAACGCGCGACTAGACTAGAGGTGGAAAGTTTCTTAAATAAGCCTAACCACTTCAATCTCCAACAAAAGTCGCGACCCTTTTCTATTTTAGTATACGAGTATTGGTCACATCCCTGATAGTCAAAGACATAATAATATGGCATGGACAATTGAAGCTATACGTAACAAACAATGAATCATAAAAAAACAATAACTATTATCATTTGTCAATCAGAAAAAACCCAATTAATCCACATTCTAGAATATGCATAATTAAGGAGAGAGATAAGATATGTTTGGGTAGCAGTTCGTTCCAAGTTAATAAAAATCCAACATCATATCCTGATAAATCTAAATCGATATATGATCACATCCCTGCCAAAACCCTATCTATGGTCCAATTAAAGCAGCATAAAATAATAAATAAGAATGATGAAGTAGAGCACTAGTACAAGATGAAGGAAACATTGATTATATATATTGATAAGTTGAAGTCAAAGTAGACCACTCCTCCATGGATGGGGTATGTATGTATATATGTATAGTAAATTAAACAACAAGATTATATAAGGTTGAAAATGGGGCGTCAGTCTCAATCTTGATGATGAAATTGAAGTTGAGGTGCAGGTGCTCCTCCTTCTCCTCCCCGGCCCATCTCCAGATCATCTATATTTATGTCGTATCCGGGGATCCTACTAAGAACCGTTTCCAAAGATTGAAGGAAGCCAGTGACTGTGAGTAAGAAGCTCGAGTAGGTGGTCAACCAAGCCAGTAGGAAATAGAGCCAGCAGAGACGCTGTGGAAGGATCAAAGAGAAGAAGAAAGAGACGAATACCAGCAGACTGAAACTGTGGAAACGCACCTGCAGAATGCGAGGTGCAGGAGAGATTCGAATCGAGAAAAAGGAGATGAGGACCAACACAGCCCAAACAATCGAAAACTTGGTCCATGTGTTGAGGATACCAAAGGCGTCCCAAATCCCATCATCCACCAATGATTTCAGAATGTTGATTAACAACATCCAAGCAAACCTCAGTTCGCATGAATACATTTCTTTTCTTTTCTTCTCTTCTTGCTATATCCGCATCTCTCGATCGAGTTTTATAGAGAATGTGGGTCCAACCTCGCAGGAAAAAATGTAGTTATTAATGCCCACCCCAAAAAAAAAACTTGATTTGGCACTTCAATACTAATAAACAATCTTTTGAAAGCATAACACCATGCCGGGATGCATTACCGTGCAATTTAATCTATTTTTTTATTTTCACGAAGAAAAGATTAAAACTCCTCTCAAAGAACACTCTCTATATTAGGATTGATTAAATTACATTATATGTTTTAAGTTTAAATAATCAATATTAATTAGAGTTTATCATACATAAAAATGCGTTTTTATATAAAATCTTAATTAAATAACGAAAGTAATAGTGAGTAGCATGAGATATAAGATAATGTGGCATATAGCTCCCAACCCAAAATCTAGATTGATTTTCAAGAAGAAAGAGCAAAGAATCTAGTGTATTAGGATTGATAAATTTATATTATATGTTTTGAGTTTAAATAATAAATATTGATTAGAGTTTATCATACATAAAAATTTGTTTTTATATAAAATCCTTTTCACCTCAGTTTGTTATTTACTTTGGCGCGTGTTTTTTTTTTCTCCATGGACAAATTAAAATAATTATCGCAACATACATAATTCCCAATTCATTATTTCTTCTACGGTAAAAGATAGATGTACATAAATTATACATACATAATACCCTTAAATTTGAATTAGAATGAATCAATTTTATTTAAACTAATTTTATTACTAATTATATCAAATTTTTACTAAATTGCCCTATTATTATACTTTCAAAGATATGATTGAAAATTTGGTTTGATTGATCCTTCAAACAGAACTACAAAGATAATATATAGACCAAAATGTTAGCCACCTGGCCCATCTCTGTATATTCACATATGATAAATTAACATGGATTTCAGTTTGATTTGGAAATAAATATATAAATATTCAATAGAAAAATTAATCTTTTCTTAAGTATGCAAATATTTAATTTGGGAAAGTTATTCTTTTCCTAAATTATTACATAAGAATAAATATGTAATATATTAATTTGTTTTACATTAATTAGTATTTATAAATTGATTTTAAATATAAAATACCTAAAAAGTTCAATTGTATATATACAATTTTATGTACATTTATTACTACTTTTTTTCTATTTTGAATTTAGTGAAATATTCTCTTGTGCCTGTCTCAGGCCTTGTGCCTGTCTCAGACCCTGCGGCAAAGACGCTTTCAAGCCCCTTGAAAATGATTGCCATTATCCATTCTCACTCTAAATGCATAGTCAAATATCTAATTACGGTGAGAATGGGAAAGAACCTTCGAAATTTTGATTTAAAGTAGAAAAATAACATCATCTTCATTTATAATTTTAAACTAATGGGTCCAACTAATTCTGAGTTACGCCAATTACTTGTTGATTAAACATCAAGATTCGTGATTTTTACACCATAAAGTTGATGGCTTAATTTGTAATTTCAATTAAAAATATTTAAATTTAGAATTGAATTTTTATTTTTTTTATTTTTTTTCTTTCTATATCAGCATCTTCATTCTCTCATTCATTTTTTCTTTCTCCTTATTGCGTATGAAATGAATATATAATATATGGCAATTAAAAATATTTTAGCACCAATTGCAAAACCTCAGCAGTCACCACTCTTCTGGGACTACTTGTTTCAGCTTTGTAGCCATTTAACTATTGTTTCTTTTTTTTTTTTTTTGATCAGTACCACAATATTATTGTCCTAAATAAAATTAGGATTGGACTTTATCAATTATACGCAACAAAAATTATTTAACAATTCCAAGAGCCAGATATAGAATCAAATTAGTCAAATGAGTAAGTTGCCAAACGCAAATCTTTTCTCCTCCCTTTGGTATTTACTTGGCGTCTGTTTTTTCTCTCTGGACAAATTAAAAGAATTATTCCAACACACATCATTCCCAATTTATTATTCATTCTACTTTCAATTTACTAAAGAGTAGTGATAAATGTACATAAATTATGCATTTATAATTAGACTTTTTAGGTATTTTATCTATAAAATCAGTTTCTAAATATTAATTAATTTAAAATAAATTAATACACGCATATTTATTCTTATGCAATAATTTATGTATTTATCTTCAAATTAAATTGGAAATCATGTTAATTTTTCATATGTGAATATAAACAACTGACTGACATTTTAGTCTATACATTATCTTTATGGCTTTTTTTGGAGAATCTATCAAACCACTTTTTCAATCATATTTTTAAAAATATAATAAGGACGATTTAAATAAGAAAATAATATAATTATTAATAAAATTAATTTAAATAAAATATTCTCTTGTGATTTTGTTGGTGAATAAAGAAATTCCTTCCCTAAACTAAATCTTCACTCCACGCGCAATTAAACGCGTTTTCCCTCCTATATAAACGTCGAAGCAGCTCTTTGATCGGAAAAAACAAATAACACTACCCGGCAGTATAATGTGAGAGGTCTCTTTTCCAAGTCATGAGGGCCAGAAAACTCCAGGTAATGGAGCTGCCGCCGACCCGACGCCTCCCACGCTAATTAATAGGTGAAATCTTTTTCTTTAATTTTCTTCTAAATTTGGGCACATACTTAGTTTACTATGTGGGCTGATTTAAGTATATGTTGTTAAGTTACTCAGTTAAACTATTTGGACTCAAGTTGTTGTACTCATTGGGGCCAAAATGAGATACAACTATTTAAAAAAAAAATTGCCATAACTTATTTACATGTTTTCAGAAGAGATAAAAAGGATGTGCCTTGCTGGTTCCCTTTTCGCTGTTATCATTTTGACAAGCCGCCGGAAAGTGGTCGAGGGTGTCCAGCTGGGTGTGTGAGCCATCGGAGTCATCGGTGTGGTGCACGTTGTTGTGCGTTTGGTGAAAGAGGCGGGCTGCTGTGTTGTGTGTGTCTCTGCCTTTTTGAAGGTCAATTTCTATTGTTCTAAGTAGGCCCCGTATGGTCCAAGTTTAGAATAGAAATTCAGCAGACCACATATGAAAATTTTATCTTCTATATATATTTCAAATAAAATACGGCACTTTCCTTATACGTATGAATATTTTTTTTGATAAATATAGCTTTAATTTGCTTCCATATAAAGAAAGAGAAGCACAGGTATTAATTGATGAACCCGATGGTGGAGAAGTGATTTGGCAACTGCTTTGTGCCCGATGTTACTGCCTTGACGAAGATGATAGAGCTTCTATGCAATGAAGGGCGGATTTCAGAGGCGGTTGAGAGTGATGGAGAGAGTGGCGACGAAGCGAATGGACTCATGACGAAGTCGTGGTTTACAACACTTTGGTGAAGGTAAGCAAGCTCTTGATGAAATGAGGGAGAGAGGCAGCGCTCCGAGTGCTCTGAGTTTGATTTAATAATACTGCAAGAACGGATGCATTTAGCAAGCAGTCGATTGCGTGAATGAGATGAGAGGGCTCGGGTATTTTCTAGTCGCATCGACTTTTAATGCCTTGATCAGTGGGTCCTGTAAGCAGGGTAAAGCTGGGATTGCGTTGAGGCTGATGGAGGACTTGAAGATGAGAGGTTGCCTGCTTGATTCGGAGAGCTATTGATTCGTATTCGACACATTGTGGGTTGAAGGAGACTTGCAACAAGTGTTGGTGATGTATATGCAGATTATGGTACGTGGAATCCATTGATTAAGGTAAGTATGGAAGGCAAGTCTGAGAATAGATTGTTAGAAAGGCTGATAAAGAGCTGAAACATTTAATTATCAATTGGTCTAAAGCAGACTTCACAAGTCACACAGTAAGCAGAAGCAGGGCTACGAGAGCTAATCTGGAGCTACCTGAAATCTCATTAAACAATCCACAGAAACAGCATAGTAACTAAACATGGTCTACAAACAAGATTTTGCAACATGGGCATCAGAAATTTTAATTATCTGAGTGATTATATCTCATCTGATGGCCAACTGCCCTGAAGTAAATAGAAAGTGCAACCATACAGCAATTAGAGCAGCCACTGTCGATTTTCATTGCAAGAGACTTTTTCAATAACAAGGAGCAACTCTCCCTCGCCTTGTGTGTCCAGTACATGTTCCGGTCGCTGCTAAACATGGATAACTCTAAGACGGCACTGCACAGCAACCAAGTATTAGTGTAATCTTTAATAGAATAGACCACTCAATATATCAACAAAATTATTTGAAGAGTGAAGAACAAGCAATACCCTGCAGATTGCATGAATGAATCACCAAACAAGCAGAATAGCATCATATAACTTTAGCTAAATAAAACGTAGAAGTATATATAAATATATAGTCATCTATCCAATATGGGGGAAAGAAAAGCATGTTGCATAGGAAACAAGAGCAATAGCCCCTATTTTCAAACGTGAAAAACAAAAATGACTGAATGACCTAGTAAAAGGCAGACAGATCAACTTACTATATGTGGAAGTATCAATCTGCTCAGGTAGTTCTTTGATATCAACTTCAAACCTCTCCTGTACCTGCAACACAAAGTAGGGGAATGTCACTTAAATGCAGGTATCCAATAAGCAATTTCTATATAAGGACCACAAATCCTAGTATCAAACCTGATTTAGAACATCTGAATCAGAAGCAGAAGAAACAAACGTGATGGCCAGCCCTTTGGTGCCAAACCTCCCAGCTCTACCCACCTAGTGTACAGACACGGGGGAAGAAACAGAAACTCGGAGTTTATTTTATTCCAAAAACTGGCAACTAAAGGAAAAAGAAGCAAATCATACCCTGTGGAGATATGTGTCCGCAGAATCTGGCATATCATAGTTAATAACAATATTAACTCGCTCTATATCAATTCCTCTTCCTACCAAATCAGTTGCTACGAGAATCCTCTTATGTCCCTCCTTGAATCCCTTGTAGCGGGTCAATCTGCAAATCAAACCATTTCAGCATAAGAAAGTGAAAATACCAACAAAGTATTCATTCTATCACCAACTAATATTAATTAATCTGAACATACAATTGTAATGCATGTCAAACATGATACTGGTAAAACAACCATCCATTTATATATAAAACAGTAGGTGTTCAGATATAAAGGACTAAAAAGGACCTTTCTTCTTGGGACATGCCAGAGTGAATGCAAATCGATGGAAAGTTACACTCCACAAGCAACTTGTTCAGCTCAGCAGCTCTAGTAACACTTTTGACAAAGATAACAACTTGATTGAAGTCCAATGCATCGAGCAGATCGTTCAGCTTTCGGTTCTTCTCCAGCTCACTCAATTTGATGTAGTGCTGTCATTAGCAATACCCATTAATGAATACTGTAACTTCAAAAAACTAAAGAGAAAAATTTAGTGTATGACCAAACCTGTACAAGACCATGAAGGGTCAACTTTGCCTCATCGTCCACGTAAATCTCCATAGGCTGAAAGGAAGAAATATTACAGTAAAGCATATTAGGGCCCCATGAGAAGCTAATGTTTATCCAGTATGAAATGAATTGATGACGAGCATGGCCCGAATTGAGGTCCCGGTTCATCTGAATCACTCCTTGCAGAGACTTTACTAGTGCACCACCACTGCTCAAAGTAACCTACTTCTCCAACTACATAAACAACTCAAGTTTCCCTTCCATCCCTCCTCTCAATTTCTACATAAAACGTGGAAAAAAAATGCCTAGTTGAAGAAACAAGAATACTACAAGCAAAAGCCAAAGCTGGACCACCTTCTATAGATCTAAAGACTACCAAAGAAAATCCCTGCCCGCAAAACCATTTGAAATGAATCATCAGATGTCGGATACATCATAGGCGAGCATGATAGCAAGCATACAGTGCTTTCACCACTGTATTCTTGGCATACATGTCACTTGCAGAAAGCTGGAATAACGGAAACAGTGACTTCAAAATTCAAGTAGAACTGGCCACAGGACATTACATCTTGCATGAATTTTTTGCAAACAGGTCGAATCTCTTTACTGAGTGTAGCCGAAAACATCATAACTTGCTTGTCATGAGGTGTCATTTTGAAAATCTCCTGCACATCTCTTCTCATATCTGGACAGGAGCAAAAATAATTAAATGATAACATTTTTCCAGATGCAATGGTAAGAATCAACATGAGGTTATCAAGACAACGATATTATATGGAAGACATACCAAGAGACTCGAGCATTTTGTCACATTCATCAAGGATGAAATGCCTCACATTCCTTAAAGAAAGGTCCTTGTCTCTTGCTAGACCAAGAATCCTTCCTGGTGTTCCCACCACAATGTGAGGGCATTCATTCTTCAGAAGATCTTTGTGGATCTTAACATTGACGCCACCATAGAAAACAGCAACTTTAATATCTGGCAAATAGGTGCTGAATCGCTCAAATTCATGACAGATCTGCAAAATCCAGAACAGAGAATATACAATAAGACAAAACAGCATCAAATCATTCATCAAAGCAACAAACATCTCTAGCCACACATATACACAGAGTCACCATATCCAAACTTTCAACTTGTTCAGAAATAGGAAACATGCCTGATAAGCCAGTTCCCTTGTGTGGCATAGCACAAGAGCTGCAACTTGACCTGCAACGGGTTCAATTTGCTGCAATGTCGAAAGAACAAAGACAGCAGTTTTCCCCATACCAGACTTGGCTTGACAGATAACATCCATTCCCAAAATGGCTTGAGGTATGCACTCGTGTTGAACTGATGAAGAACCAAAGAAATTCGATCCAAGGAAGCCTCAGTTTCAATTAAAAAAGGTTTTACCATTCAACTTCTCCAAGGTAGAGTGATGTTAGTGATTTACCTGAAGAATAAATAAACTATGATAAGTCGTAATCCATAAATAAAAATGTCAAGATCAAGAAAAATAATAGCCTTGAGTACACAACTGAACAGTAGCACTTAAAGACATACATAGAGAATTCAGAGAATGCATCATTACTTTTCCCCTTAACAACAATAACAACAGAAACAGCATAAGGCACACACAAACCCCCCCCCCCAAGAGCAAAACACCCAAAATGAAACAGTGTCAAAATAATAACTTGCATGAATAAGAAACACCTACAGAGTAACTAAAACTTAAAATAGCATACAAACAAAAGTAGGATGGTCCACATTCTTGGGAGCAACTTTAAAGAAAAACAAATTCTCTAAAAATGGTAAAATTATGCATGAATTCAAATACAAAAAACATCCACGGTCAATGTACATACAGTCAAAAGAAATAGTAATATAAAAAAGACATTTGGTGCTTATGATGAGTTAAAGCCTCTTTCAGAAAATGCACAGCATGGCATGATGGACAATTAACATTCTTATTATCAATTCAGGTTAACAACAAAGCGAGTATCTTGCCTTCCGAAGGATGTTCAAATCCTGAATCTACAATAGCCCTCAAAAGCTCTGGCTTCAAGAGGAAGTCTCTGAATCCTGAGCTGTGGATCCCCACATAGCCTCTGTAAATAAAAGACATGACATACATAAGCAATTGCCAAACAGAGAAAGCCGAAAAGCAATTCACCACCTAGAACAACATGCTCAACCCGTAATTAACTAGAGAAAACCAAAAGCAAAGACAAACAAAACGACCAAGTACACAATTCGTCTAGCTAAAATGTAACAGGATTTCCATAAAGAAACAACAGTAACAAAAAAAACTACAATATATAATTGAGTAAGAGGGCTTTCAAAATTCAAGATCCAGATGGAACTCACTTCTTGCCGGACTCTCCGTTGACTTTGGCATTGACCGAATCGGGGACTTTTTCGTCTTCTTCCTCGTAGTCGAGGAGTTCCTCTTCGTAAGCTTCGTTCTCTTTCGTGTCTCCCATTTTACCAGCCTGCTACACGAAGCACTAGATCAATAAACAAAATTCGTTCTTCAATACTCCTAAATCTCAGAAAGAAAGAGATCCCTACTTAGGCATTCATTAATTCAAAAAGGAAATTGATGTATGAGCAAATCTAGGGTTTCACTTGATTTTTTACCTGTTGGATCTGATAGAAAGGATAGAGACTTAAGGAAGGTTAGAATTAGGGTTTCGGAGATTTCTGCAGACAAAAACGTTAGGAAAAGCAGGGCAAAAGTTTTTACTCGGAGGAAGAGTAGAGAGAAGAGATTAATAGATGAGAGAGAGGGATCTGCAAACGATGCTGGGCTTGAAGTTTATCACTGATAGGCCAGGATGTCAAAAGGCCGTTTTGCCCCTGCATCACGCTGAAGCGTTTTATGGTGTCGCTCTAGCGATTTCTTTTATTCTGCAAAAATACAAAGCCTGTGGCTGTGTGATATCTTCCATTGCAAATATTTAATATTCTTTTTACAGAAATATCTAAAAAAATTATTATTATGAAAATTCCTTTTGTCCTTCCTTCAATTATTTTTTTGATCTAAAATATAATTTTTGATGAAAATGGTGCATAAACTATCAATATTCTATGAGTTTTAGTGCAGCTAAAACTGTTAATTTTTTGGTTTATTATATTTATATTTCTACATTCTTACTCGCAGCTTACAATCTGTATATCAATTCCTATTTTCATCATAAATTGGATGTAGTCACTAGTCAAGATGGAAATGTCACTTGGTCAAGATGAAGAATAGTGCAACAACGTAGTATATTAGTATGCACTAAAGCCTGCTCCAAATCCTCTCAACAGATGTTCAGTTTACAAATTGTCAAGAAAGAAGGCAGAAGCAGTTATAGCTCTACATTACATCATCTGTGTACAGACACTAGCTAATCAAAACCTTTTCATGACTCACAACATTAGTTATTGTCTGTTCTTGCTTTAAAGCTGAATTTCACTTCCCAGATTCTTCAAGCTCTGTTTCAGGCATAGGTGGCAACGAGAACATGCTTATGGTGGAACTACCACCTCTGATTTCCTTCATGGTCCGCAAAGCTGATATGGTGAGCTTCAAGTACATGTTCTCCATAGACTTGATTTCTGCAAGTTCTTCAGGAACCCTGAGTTTTCCGGCCTCTTCATCAACTGCTGGCTGGTCACTGCAACCCTCTGGCAGATCAGTATCTTCTGCGGGGGCCAATTCCTCGTGCCGCTGGAAGATGCGAATGATCATTGTCTCACACTCCTTCACTAGTTTATTTATCACGTCAGTCCTAAAGAATGGCTCATGTAGAACCTTTTGTATGAAAGGCAATCGAATCAGATCACCACTCTTCTTATCATACTTCTTCAAAATCTTCAACAAGCCTGCTCCAAGCAAGGAAATGGTTAAGGCTTGCAAAAACATGTATTGGGATTAATTGACAACAAACAAGGACAATGACAGAAACACTCCAAAACTCAACTATTATTCATGCTTCTGATAGCATACAAACATCCATCCTTTATTTGTACATTGTTGCTACAATCCTACTCTTTCAGCCCTACTTCCTACTTTACTATACTGCTGGCAAAATCTAGACTGCCGAATCACCATTTAAATCTTGTTTTCTCTCTATCTAATGATAGATAATATGAATCATCAGAAGACAATGGCTTTACTATATATTTGATGATTTTTGGTAGTGTTGCAGGCAGGAGGGTGGGTCAATTGAGATCTGGAAATATAAGTAATACTGCTAAGCTTCAAGGCTAGTGTTAGCATGGCATTGCTATTATATTCCTGACTCAGCCACTGAAAAATGTTGATACATGGCATGAAAATGGACCTTTTCTAGCTGCCTGCAACTTCATTATGGAACAAAAGCTGCTTTGGACGTGTATTCATTGTGATAATTAGCACTACAAAAAAGTAAATCAAACATCACAAATTCAACCAGTCAACTTAAAGCTTTTCTCTGTTCTGGACAAAGCAACTGCTGCTGGGTCAACCAAGTAATCCACGTCCAGTGGTCCACCCAAGACTACAGAAGCAGCCACCTATTGAAATTATGATAGCATACAATTTATGTTGTTTGACTATTTACAGCCACCCCTTCCCGCTAGATCCATCAAGTGAAAGAAATAGTAATGACAAGTCAATGTAACATACAAACAAAATAATATTTGTAGGTATGCAAGAAAAAGCAATAGGAAACAAGTGTACACAAACAAAATGGAACTTCATCACTATAAATGAAGCTGCGTTTATGGTGTTACCATATACCATAGGAAGGTTTAAATAGTAGGAGCAAAAACCTGTGTAATTAAGAGCACTGTAGTTTTCCAACAAAATCATCTCCCCGTGAAAATCTACAAGCTTCCGTCCTACTTTCATAAGCTCTTCTTTTGAATCCTTAGCCTCAGCAACCTCATCTTCCAGCAACTAAGTTTAAACAAAATTTCAAAATGGAATAAGATCAAATAGGAATGAGAGAAACTCAACCAATTAACGTAAGTTTGGAACAATGTAATTATTTTGCAATTTAAACTAATATGCATATCCAAGTTATAATCCAGCGCCGGATATCTACTCTCTCGGTGGCCAATGCTAAAATAACCCATAAGACTCCTGATAATTGAACGAAGTATATGTTTTTATCCAAAAGCAACACAGCTAATCATCTCAGGCTCCGTATAGTGACTTTCTTTCAGTAAAGCTCTTTGGTTTCAAAGTTTACAGGTGCGGTTTTGCAGCTCAATTTACTAATTCTCAGCTCAATAATATCCAACTACAGTCGAAAATTTCAGAAATTGAACGAATCAACCGTGTTCATGTTTTCCCCTTTCATTTGCTATCACACACAACTTCAACCCTAACACCAAAATCACAGCAAATAGATATCAATTCCGAACAACATTAAAATCAATAGCTCAAAAAGAGAAGAAAATCGGCACCTTAAACGTAATAATGTACTCCTCCTCTTTATCCATGAAGAAGCCATTAAACTTTTTGATCTCCCCTTCCAAAAGCATCACAAAATCCTTCATCTCCTTCGTCACCTCTCTCCCCTCTTCATCAACCCGATCGTCTCCTAACCTCGGCCGCTTCTTCGACCGTTCATCATCGCCACCCGCAACATCTTCCGGCGGTTTCTCTGGAGGAGAGATCGAGGCGAGCTGTTTCTTCAAATCCTTGTACGATATAAACTTATCCTGCCAATCCGGAAAAATCTCGTCCAGCAGCTTCCTCAGAATCTTCCAGAACTTCATCTCAATTTCAGCAGAGTGGATCACCGGAAGCGGAGGAGGAGGTGGTGGAAGTGCGTGGGCATATATACATAACCGGAGTGTATGTATAGGCGGAATCGTCTAAAATGAGAGAGAATATTCGGCCGTTTTTTATGAAGGTGGGAATATGCGCATAATCTGACGGAATATATTTTTTTATCTCGGCTAAATATTCACATTGGTTTGACCGGTATTTGCATTTAGGCCCCTAATTGGCTTTTGAATTGCTCGGTTACCCCGTTTTATCATTATTTATTTTGATTTTTTTTATTTATGAGTAATTAATCTGATCGAGTCGAATATTCTCATATTTAAATTTGATTCGTTTATTATCGAGCTAAGCCTTCGGACATTCTTTATTGAATATTTAGGGACTCGTCACTAAATAATTAAATTCTTGGATGAGAACTCACAAAGCATCAATTGAAGCATCCAATATTGGACGTATTTTCAACGAATAATTGCTCCAACAAATAAATACAAATCTTTTATGCTTGTTAATATTCGGATGGATTTTTCACTTTAATAAACCTTTGAACATATTCCAAAAGCACAACCAAGTTTTTATACAATTATATTATATTTTACTGTATACTTCTTTCATTCTGAAAAAAATGTTCATTTCTTTCCATTTTGATATGTCACGTAATAACATTCATTTTTCGTTTTTGGACATTACTCCATTACAAACCCTTTTATCTTTTTACTTTAACTTTATGAAGTTATTCACAATATTATCAGCCATGGTCCATCACTAATTTTCTTCGCTCACTACCTTTTTCATTCAAAATGAGACATTTTTTCTATTTACTATCATTTTTTCACTCATCACTTATGTACCTAATAATTTTTTAAAACTCATGCCATCAAAAGTGAAAAACGTTTCTCTAAAACAGATGGAATAATATAACAAAAAATACAGCCAAAAGAAATATCATATTAGATGAATACCAAAAAATATTATATTAATATATAGTAATTGGAGCAATATCTTCCATAATCCAAAAAGGCACATGATCTAAAGAGACAGCCACTTTAACAAGCAGACAAAAGTTTAATATTAGAGTTATTTATCTGTAGTTTTATAGTAGGTGAAACAATTCTTTCATTCCCATTCTTCCTTGGTTCTTAATCAAGTCAAGCAATCAATAAAAAACTACAGAGGAAACATCTCTCTCTCGCAAATTCGATCGATCATTCTTGAATCCAACTCCACAGAGAGAATTCTCTCTTGTTGGGACCAAGAAAGGGATACCTTTTCCATCAATTTTCCTAAACTTGTTTCAATCTGTTTGTAAATTATCAATTGATGGATATTCAAGCATATCAATTATCTAGCAAAAAAGAAACAAAGAAACAAACAAAACAAACCCTCAAGTTTGTCCTAGGTTGCAAGAAAGGCTGTTTGTCCTGGTGATGATGAACAATTACAAGTTTTGTTTCCTTGTATGATATCCACTTCCAAGAAAGGGATATGAATATTTGTGTGTATGTGTGTTATCAAGATTTGAAGTTTAACTATTCAAAGTAAAAGATATTTCTTTCTTCATATAAAGGTCAATCATTAGATTCTTGAGATGCATATACATATACACACGTATATATATATATATATGTGTGTGTGTGTGTGTGAACATATGTATTGGCCCGAGAGTTATTTCTTGTGTCTAAGGTTTCTCCTTAAAACATTGTGCGGTAAGAACTCTTCGACATTCTCATCTCTAACAGTCTGAATTTGTAGGAATATACATATAATGTGAAAATCCCCAGTTTTAATTTTGAAAATTCAGTAATTTCAAGGCAATTAATTAGTATGCATAAAAGAAAAATGCAAGAAAATTCGTTTACTCGACTCACAAAAACATAACAACTTCATCCTTGTAACTTTGTCGAATCCAAAATTATAACTAGTGATTTATGTGGCATGTTCATATAGTGCAAAAAATTGTTTTTTTTTTCGATGGCACTAGGTAAATTAGTTGAGCATGGCTCCTCATTTGCTCCATGGAACAATCTACGCAACAATATTCGAAGCCGATAAATTGCAGGGCCGATTCAGCGTTGAAAATCTGTGTGGAAAGGTACACTTTTTTATAAATTTAATTTCGTCTTACATGTTACCTAAAGAAATGTAACAATTAATATTGTTTGTGTGAAGAGTGGCAATCCTCATAAAAGAACAAAGAGATTTTTAGGCCAAATCAAGAGATATGTACTGTGTCGGCCTGAGGTATGTAACGAGTTGATGAAGATGGATAATTATTTTTTATTTATATAAAAATTAATGTGAAATTTCAACAGGTAGTTGGCGCCAAGCTGTACGCCACCATCGATTTGGAGAGGGCGAGGGTGGCGAGGACTAGGATGCTCGACGAGCCTTCTAATCCTCGATGGGTGGACAGTTTTCGCATCTATTGTGCGCATACGGTCACAAACATCATTTTCACCGTGAAAGAAGACAACCCTGTCGGAGCTACATTGGTTGGTCGAGCATATCTGGGTGTGGAGGAGTTGATCAGTGGCCAAATGGTGGATAGATGGATCGAGATCTTGGACGAAGACAAGATTCCCATCCATAAAGATTCAAGAATCCATGTGAATCTGCAGTATTTTCCTCTTTCTCAAGATGTCAATTGGGCTAATGGGATCAAGAATCCAAGTTTTGGAGGGGTACCTTACACGTTCTTCGGGCAGAGACGGGGATGCAGAGTTTCCCTATATCCCGATGCTCATGTGCCCGAAGATAGCATCACAGATTTCCTCCGGTCAGCCGGGTACTACCGGCCTCAGAGATGTTGGGAGGACATATTCGACGCGATTGAGGGTGCTCAGCACATGATATACATCACGGGGTGGTCCGTTTACACAAACATCACGTTGATCAGGGACCCGAGAAGGCCCAAGCCCGGCGGGAATGTGACCCTCGGGGAGTTGCTGAAGCGCAAGGCAGAGCAAGGTGTTCGGGTTCTAATGCTGGTGTGGGATGACAGGTCCTCTGTGCCTGATTTCAAAAAGGATGGCCTAATGGCGACTCATGATCAAGAAACTAAACAGTTTTTCGAGGGCACGAGCGTACACTGCGTGTTGTGCCCTCGAAATCCTGATGGTGGTAGGAGCATTGTCCAAGGGTTGGAGGTCTCGACAATGTTCACTCACCACCAAAAAACGGTTGTTGTAGACGCTCAATCCCCTGGAGGGGATCAAAAGAGGAGAGTGGTTAGTTTTGTAGGTGGAATCGATCTTTGTGATGGTCGTTATGATACGAGAGACCACTCCCTTTTCAGGACATTGAACACAATTCACCATGATGACTTCCACCAGCCAAACTTCCCAGGCGCCTCCATCAAGAAAGGCGGCCCGAGGGAGCCTTGGCACGACATCCACTGTCGCATGGAAGGGCCCGTGGCTTGGGATGTGCTCTACAATTTTGAGCAGAGATGGAGGAAACAAGTCGGAAACCAGCTCATATACTCAATCAATGAGCTAGACAAGTTCCTCGTTCGCCCTATGGAAATCACAGCCCCGGAAGATCCTGAAACTTGGAACGTGCAACTGTTTAGGTCAATCGATGGTGGAGCTGCTGCCGGCTTCCCGGAATTACCCGGGGAACGGGAAGAAGTGGGCCTTCTCAATGGGAAGGACAATGTGATAGAGAAGAGCATCCAAGATGCATATATCTTAGCTATTCGTAGAGCAAGAAGATTCATATACATTGAGAACCAATACTTTATTGGCAGCTCATTTGATTGGAAGAAAAGCCCCGGGATCACAATCGAGGACATAAACGCATTGCATCTCATTCCTAAAGAATTATCCCTCAAGATAGTGAGCAAGATTCAAGCAGGAGAGAGATTCACCGTCTACATTGTGATCCCAATGTGGCCTGAAGGCATACCTGAGAGTGCCTCAGTTCAGGCCATACTCGACTGGCAGAGAAGAACGATGGAAATGATGTATACAGACATTTACAAAGCGTTATCAGCAAAAGGCATCCACAATGTGGATGCCAGGGAATACTTGACTTTCTTCTGCCTTGGCAACAGGGAAGTCAAGATCCCAGGGGAGTACACTCCCCCGGAACACCCTGAGCCCGACACCGACTACATCAAGGCTCAACAAGCTAGGAGATTCATGATATACGTTCATTCAAAGATGATGATAGGTAAAACCAAACTATCAAAACAACTCATTTTAATTCATCTATTATCACAAATCATTCTGGTTTCTTGAATTTGTTGTTTATCATTCAACAGTTGATGATGAATACATAATTGTCGGATCAGCCAACATCAACCAAAGATCGATGGACGGGGGTCGAGACAGTGAGATAGCAATGGGAGCGTTCCAACCTCATCATCTGGCGGGAGATAAGTCTCCCGCCAGGGGGGAGATATTTGGCCTGAGAATGGCCTTATGGTGTGAACATCTTCTGCGCGAAGACGACACGTTTCTTGATCCCGGGAGCCTTGAATGTGTGCGGAATGTGAATACAAATGCTGATGAAAATTGGAGATTCTATTCTAGTGAGACGTTTGGGGAAGATATTCCCGGCCATCTTCTCAGCTACCCGATTCGAATTTCGAGTAGTGGTGAGATCAGTGCAATTCCAAACTTCGAATTCTTTCCTGATACAAAAGCTTCAGTTCTTGGAAGTGTATCACAATATCTTCCTCCAATTCTTACTACATGAGGCACACAATATGTGATGATTCTGTTGAAATTGTGGTTGTTTACGTGTAAACGAAACATTGAAATATTGCAACAAAGTTATTAATTCCTAGGTGCTTACTCTATTTTACTTTATATTTATACCATATGTATTTATTAAATATAAAAATAGAAAATAGAGGACTTTTTTAATGATGTGAGAGAGAAAGGGTAATGATGTGAGAATAGAAGAATTCAAAGTGCAGAGCAGAGGAGAGCAAACAAGAAGAAGAAATATGGCTACTAGACTGATAACTTGTGTTTATATCAACAATTGAAAAGCAACAGAGAGCAAAGTAGCTGCACCATCCAGATATTTCAACAGCCTGTCTTCCACATCGAATCCATTCCAACACAGAATCTCCCCAAAATTTTCACTGACTCGGGTGACAATCATGCCCTATACCATAAATTCGGATAACAAATTCACCACACTCAGCAAACACATAACAAAAAGCATATCAAACAACCAAACTTCGTCGCTGACTATCGGTAAAATGAGACACCGGCGCCCCTTACTACACTGTACTCCCCTGCCTTGCTTGAATATAGACTTATTCAGACATCTTCCACGTTTTCATATCATCATCGTATAACACCAATTAGGCATAACCTGCGCTGGTACTATTCTTTCACCTCATACTGCAATCGGCTCATGCGCCAAACTATCTTGTTCTTGTGATTCCAGAGCAGCTTCGTTGTTATCCATGCACGTCTCACTTCCATTTGCCACAGCACCAATCTCGCCCTCCTGTTTCTGTGCAGCTGCAGCTTCGCTCGTATCACGTTTAGATTCTGCTGCTTCTTTGGAAGCCGTGGTCTTCTTCTTTTCACCAGATAAGGTGGAGTTCTCTGAGGGCAGCTTAGGAAGAGATTTTCGTAGTGGCTTCTTAACGTGGGCAACAGGAGGTGGCGTTTTTGCAACATTGCCTTTTGAAAATTTCTCATCCAAGCTCAGCCTACTTGGACGAGCAATGGGGGCATCATTTTCTTCAGATTCAGCAGTAGATGAAGTCTTCTTTCGACCAAGCTTGGGAGATTTGGCTCTTGTAGTAGGTATCTGCATTAAAGATTGTTCACAACAAGGCCTTAGAACAAACTAGAAAACATCACTACTTGATACAAATTGATACACAATCAAAGTATGAGACTGAGCCTAAACCAAGGATAGCAGTGATAGTGATCTTCTAGACAAAAAGGGTATATTTTACGTATGGATTCCCTCAGTTTTATTGTTAGTGGTGCACAAGTTGACCATTCTTGGTAGTAACGGACATTATTTTGGAGATTCAGGTTCATGAGAAGATCGAGGTAAGCTCGACCTTTTGGGGCAACCGTTCTGAATGATGCAGCTGTTCAGCTTTGCCGATCTGAAGCTAGGCCCCAGGAAACGTTAGAGCCGCCCCCCTTCAATTAGAACCATCAAGGGGCCTTGGCCGGGGAAGGGGAGAGTGGCTGAGTGGTAAAAAACGACAGACTGTCTAACTGTGGTCATCAGACTAAACCATTTAAGACCTCTGACGATTCCCATAGCATGTGTAACTACTGACAGCATGATTTTGTTTAATATCTAAAGCATTTTCTGTATGGTCAAACTTAAACATGAATAGACATTACATTAGTGAGAAGACTCCTCAAAACGAGCATTTACCCCAGCCATTATATTAAAGTGTACATCAAAACAATTGATTTCAGCATTGAAGAGGCTCAACTTTGCGAAAGAGTGGAAATTTCTTCCAATAAATAGTTTGTTAGTGATTACACTTTAACACAACGAGATCAGAAAGTATTTATAAAGATGAGAACTTCAACTATTTTACGAGAATCTACCTTCTTCAATTCCACCTTTGGAGGTGCAGGTTCCTGATAGAAGCTTGGCATCGGTGTTGCTTTGAAACCCAATTTCTTTCTCAACATTTTAATCTCGGCTTCCTGAGATTCCTGTACAAAGAACGGAAAAGAAACTTCAAAGCCCACAACCCAAAATGTTAATGCCATATATGATATTCAGACCAAACCTTAGTCTTGGCTTGCAAATTGTTCTTCTCCATTTCCTTTGCATGAATTTTTTCCTCGAGTTTTGTGTAGAACTGCCAAACAAATTACAGTGAAATCTATGAACTGTGATCACGCGAGGAGGACTGGAAAGTCAACGTACACTTACTAACCTCTCTTCTTTTCTCAGCCCTCTCGTCACACTTAAAATTGAAATCGTAGGCTGGAAGAGTACCCAGTTTGCGGGGTTTGCCATCATCAGAAGTAGGACTTTAACAAATCAATTAAGGATAAGACATTCACAAATAGGATATAGTTTTTTCAAGAACAATATGGTATACTTGCAACTTCAATATCACAGAACTATTGTGCAATATCAAAGGATACAGAGAAGACTCAGAGGTTTCTTCAGCTTTACTCGCAGGGCCTTTCTTAACGACCTTTGGTTTTGTCTCCTCCCTGAAGTGGGGAAACAATCCTTTTCATTGAAGCAATAAGAATAGTATATAACTACGAGAAAGGAGCTCAAAGCTCTTTGATCAAAAATATGCCTGCTAAGGGACCTTGCATTTCCCGACTAGGAGTCAAATTTCCAATTTTAGGAGTCATGAAGGAAATACTAGAGAAGAGAATGAACCCATAATAACAACATACGTGGGATCCTCTGGCAGAGCTTCACTAGTGGAAGACGTCGTTGCATCAAGATGCTGTTGCTGCAGGAGATTATGAAGAAATTATGTTCTACAAACTGAATACTCATGAAAAAATATACATTCGTGGGTAACTAATGCAGATATATCAACTGTACCTTAGAAACAGTTTGAACATTTGTTGCTTTCAAGCTATCAGAAGCCTGCCTCTCATTGAATGATTTAGTTTTTATTTTAAGAGCAGGGGTCTTTCCACGGACTGATTCTGAAGAAATGGTACCATTTGAAGCAACAGAAGATTTAGGCACACTTTTCCCATCTTTACTCTTACTCAAACCTGCCAATGACACTTGTCTTGGGCTTAAAGATTTCCCACTCTTGGCCTTCCCCATGCCCTTTTGTGGTTTCAAATTCTTAGAATCACTAGACTCTTTAACTCCAAGCGCCTACACACACAGAGAAAAGAAAATATCAAATGTTGGTGTTTCAAACCGTACTAGTGATTAGTGAAGCTATGCAGCTGGATAACAAGTACGGAATCTCTTACATCAACTGTGACAGTCGATTGGCATTCTGGTTGCATTTCAGGTTCTTGAATGATTTCTTTGTCAGAGACTGAAAAATGATCTTCCAGCTTCACAGCATCTTCAAGATTAACACTTAATTCTTCAATCCCCAAGTTTCCATTGGAAGTCCCAATTACCTTTCCAGAGATTACGAGTGGCTCGTGAAGACCATTCTCCAATTCCACCCCACACACAGGATCAACGCTGTTAGTCGCCATCATAAGTTTATTTACCTAACAAAATCATAGCACACTCCTTCAGATGAGGCAGCAAGCCTGCATCAAAACATTCACTTGAAATCGTGACCGCACAGATAGATTATCCATCTACTACAAATAAGATAGCATCCCTACACACAGTTGATACTAGCAACCAAATATTTAAATGAGAAATGCAAGCAACGTATATAGCTAATCTGTAATAAAGTTGAATCTCCACCAAAGAATCAAAGATAGCTACATAAAGTCTTGATAGAGACTAACAAATCTTGAGCTGAAAAGCTCAACATTCTGACCCCCAATTAATTCTTCTATCTTCCCTTTTCTTTCCTAGCAAACAAACAAAACTAAATTCGAAAAGAACACTATCTTTAACCAAGAAACAACAATAAATCTAGCCCCAACAGTAATGCACAAGGAATCAACAAGAAATAGCACCATAAAAATAATTCAGAAAAACTAAACCCAACAAGAATAAAGTCTTAGCAACAAAACCAGAGGAAAAAGACAAAAATCAGAAGAGGAAAGGGACTTTAAAATGCAGTATCACACTAGATCTCCAAAACCCTCCAAAGATCCAACCTTTATCGCTTCCAAGATTCAGATACAGAACCCATATTTCAGTTTGCAAGCAAGAGATTTCTCATCACACATCTAAAAACATGCACCACACTCTCACATCTCAACCAAGAACAATGAGATGTAATGCTTGAAAAGGCCTTACCTTTTAGAGCATTTGAAGTGAGTGAATCAGTAGGCTGATGAATCAGCAAAATATTGTAAAGATCTGGAGAGATTGTTAAATGGGTCGGGTCTGGTCTGGTGGTCAGGTTTCCTGTCTGAACTTTGAAATGATCTTCAAGTTTTAGAGTGCTCTTTTTCTCTCTCTCCTCTGTTTTTTCTTTTTAATTAAAATTTTCCTCTTTTCTTTTGGAGGTGAAGGGGTGATATTTTTTATTTTATTGTACTTCTTGAAATTGAAATTTTTGAAGCCCTCTCTCTCTCTCTGTAAGAAAACAGAGGCAAAGTTGTGTTTGTTTCTGATGGTTTTGGTAAGTGCCAGCTCTGCTTCTCCTGCTAAGAAAATAACGCTATACTATACAATTAATTAACTAAGAAAAATAATACTTCCTCCCGTCCCTTATTTAAAATAGACTTAATAATACGATACAAGTTTTAAAAAAATAATTGGTATATTATGAATAAAGGTCTCATTTTAAAGATAATATTAGCAATAATTAAAAAATATATTATAATTAGAGAAAATGGTGGGCTGATAGAAAGAATGCATAAATTGATATATCGGGTGTAATATATTATAAAGTAATATCAATAAATGGAGATGAATCAATTTTTCTTGTACATATCAAAATGGCAAAAAATGATTAATTTTAAGATAGTGGTGAACATATATTATTACTACGGCGACCCTCTCTCATGTGCGCATGGCTGTTTTCTTTTTTATAAATTACATGTATTATATAATTATGTTATTTATTTTTATAGATTTTATTTTATATACTTATATCAACATATCCATAACTCGAATGAAATATATATTTACGTCTATACTCATAAGTGTACGACAAAGGAAAAAATAATAATAATGAAGTTGTCATATTATGAAAAATTAGTAATTAATACATATTTATGGCACGTCCCGTGACTCGTTTAAAACATACCACATACGAAATTAAATGTTGAAACATTTTTTCTTTTTTGGCGTCTGTAAGACTGTAACACATCACCAAAAATGTGACAAAATTTATTCCGGAACGGATGTTATAATATATTATTTAGAAAGTACATAAGCAACATGATAGCAATATATATATATATATAATATGAGTACGCATTTCCTAATTAACGTATAGAACATAATGATAAATGACAATTTATTAATTAATACAAATTTATGTGTCAATAGTCGTTGCTGGTTTGTTTGATGATCGATTAATCTTTTTAAGTGTGTTGATTAATGTTATTTTCCGGGCCATAATAAACTAATTTTTATATCATCGTTTTAGTGTCCACGTGTGAGATAGGGGTGCCCTAGTTTGGAGGGTTGGGATCTTCTATTTAACTTGTTCCTAAATAAAATCTAGAGTCCCACTTTGGAGTTGGGAGTCAATCACTTGTACTATATCATAGTGCAAATTTAAATTTAGATAAAAATAAAAATGTAGAGTGATGTTTGTGTATAAATCAAGATGTTGTCCTCACTCCAATACATATACATCCTCTAAATTATATTTTATTTTTGGTGTGGTGTGGTGTCATTTCTAGTCAATGATTTTCAACTTTCAAGTATAAAATTGACTTGAAAATTTCAATATGATGATAAAAAATTTGATTGACAAAATGTAATTTCTATCTAGATAAACATGCATGAATTCAATATTTTCATTAGTAGGAGTATCTTATAATCAACCTAATAATGGCACACTAGCACTAATTAGTAAGATGGCTATAGTCCACCCCCCTCTCAATTATCGATTGAATAAGTCCTCAAGTTGAAAACAGGAAACTTAAATGGTGATCGTAATCACAATAACTCCTCCAGATAGATTTAGCAATGGATTATTATTATTATTAATAATAATAATACACGTATTATTAATATTATATATGGACTATAAAGGACCCAATTTCAGGTTATATTTATATTTCCTCAAATATTATTGATAAATAAATAAAGACACAATAACTTGTGGTGCTTACATTTACATTACCATAGTCTGTTCGAGGATATTCAAATAGTGAGGACCTTCATATATATTTTATTGTAACATTTTTTTCCACTGAGATAATTATAGTAACAAGTAACCTACCTTCTACCTTTATAGCAGTACAATAATAAATGTCGCAACAAAGTCTGTCCGTTTTTTCATGGAGTTCATAACTTCTCATAAGTTTGAAAACTCAATATTCACTTATCCAATGGTAGATCTAGAAGCACAGGAGGGGTTGGTCAACCCGCGACTGCTAGAATAACCTAAATTTCTCTTAGGGTTGGTTGGAAACGTCATGGCCGCCCTCTCGATCTGCATTTTTTTTAAGAAGAAAATATTAAACAACGTTATTTTAGAATATGTCACTAATGATATGAACGTTCCGCCCCTCTACAATTATGTTCTAGATCCGCCACTATTTTTATCGTCATTCTGATTGAAATCGTTTGTTACGATACAGCCACAACCGATCACCATAAACTAATATGAGTAAGCAGCATAATTAATTTCAAAAGAAAAACTAATAAAATAAGTTGCTTGGAATCTTGGAATTCCATGACACCCGTGGGAAGCCGACATATTATCCAGGACCACTCTCCTGAAATTCCGTCACAATTTGGATTTTATTAGATAAAACAGAAAAACAATAGGAAATAACTTATCTCTTGCCATTTTATTTATTTTTTCTTCATTTTCTTAATAATAAACAATTGAAATCTATATAGTGTGAATCCTCGTTTTGTTATTTTGGTAGGGAAAAATTGGATTAGAGAAAACAGGTCAACACACACTTGCTCAAAAGATGAAAAACCTTTTTAGTGTGAGAGACCCTACTTGTTTGCCTTTTTCTAACTAAACATATTTCTCTCTTTCTTCATAGTAATGGGAAATTTTGCCTCTTTAGAATACTCCAATAATTATACTATTTAATCCTAGATTTTTTATATACAAGATCCTTTATTTTTGTGCCATTTTATTTGGTTATATACGCAATTTATTGATATTATTAATATAATGTTTATATATGGAGTGATTGCTAAAATAATTATGAACTGAATAAGCCCATCAATTTTTTTGTTAATTCATGCATTATTTATTTTGAAAAAATGATATTAGTCTATATATTTATAAACCTTACCAATATTGTATTGCTTAATTATTGGGCTGGGCGACCCGATCCCGTGAAGTTGCTTGATGGGCTTCCCGGCCCATATGCTTTTCAATTTGGTGTTCAAGTTTCAACTACCAAACTGTCGGTGAAAATTCAACTTTTTTTTTTTTTAAATACCAGTTGCTAATTGTTTCATTAATAAGGTGAATTAGTGCAACCAAATACAAATTTATGAGTGAAATTATGTATTAATAGGGCCTTCTGGTCACAATAATATTTTTTTTCGTTTTATTTTGGAATAAAAAGTAATTCACGTATTATCAACCCATTATTTATTTATAATAATGTCGTGTAGAGATTTAAAAAAAAAATTGGTTGGTGGAAGCTTAGCAGTTAAAGCTAAAAAATGCACACAATCACCTACTCCAAAGTAAAAGTAATTAAGGAAATAAAAAACAAGAGTTTAGTTGAGTTGAAGTTTCTTAAGATATAGTTGATTCTTGCAAGGATCATCAAATACAGCTTGTGAGAGTAATTGAAGAAACCATCCTCTCCTAATTCCCAACTAACGAAGAGAAAACGAGATCCTCTATTTTAATTTGTATTTCAATCTCTAATTTCGTTCAAGGACAAGCTCTCAATGAACAGCACTAAATTGAAATGAACAAAAAGTGAGGTTCTTCTCTATGGATCAAAAACCATTAATGTACAAATCAAGAATACAAAACATGAAACATATAAGATATAGCTTTAGCATTACAAAACTTGAACTACCATTTACACAACACATGCTTCAACACTAGAGGACGTATGTCATCTAGGGCCGGAGAGGCGAACCGCGGAGAGATAGGCGTCGCTATTGCAGTCCGAGGGCCCCGAGGAGGTGCCCCCCTCGCTGATGGACTTAAAGAAGCTCGAGTAAAGCCGTGACCCTAGCTGTGAAGCCATTGGAGGCGGAGGGACGGGGCTGACACCTTCGAGCATCTGCACGACTTTAGTCATAGGCGGGCGAAGATACATATCATCTTGTATGCACCACAGAGCAACTTTGATGGCTATAGCAACCCTCTCATCTTCTTCATTGATCTTCAACTTCTCATCCATGATCTCCTTCAACTTCCCTTCCTCCATCATCTTGAACGCGTAGGAAGGGAAGTGTAACTTCTCAGAGCTCTGTGAAGTGTCGTAGTTTTTCCGGCCACCAATGAGCTCGAGCAACACCATACCATAGCTATAAACATCGCTCTTTTCTGATATAGCATAGCTTGTGATCCATTCTGGTGCAAGGTAGCCTCTAGTGCCCCTCATTGTTGTGAACACATGGCTTTGCTCGCGTGTCATGAGCTTCGCCAGCCCAAAATCGGAGACCTTAGCCATGAAGTGATCATCAAGAAGCACATTCTCAGGCTTGATGTCACAATGAATGATCTTAACATCACAGTCCTCGTGGAGATAAGCGAGGCCCTTGGCTGTCCCGACAGCAATGTTGTATCGCGTGTTCCAATCAAGCAAGAATTCGCCTTTGTCTTTCTTGAACAGCCATTTGTCTAAGGAGCCGTTAGCCATGTGCTCGTAGACTAGGAGGCGGTGGCTCCCATCCGCGCAGAAGCCCCTGAGGCGGACTAGGTGAAGGTGGTGGATGCTGCCTATGATGCTCACTTCAGCACGAAACTCCTTCTTGCCTTGGCCAATGCCTTCGAGTTGCTTGACAGCGAGCCGTGTCCCATCAGGAAGAGTGCCGTCATAGACTGATCCAAACCCTCCCTGTCCGAGCTTGACGGAGAAGTCCCTTGTTGCTGTCTGGAGGTCTTTGTAGCTAAACCGGATAGGCATCCCAGATAGGCCTTCCAAGAAGTTGTCCTCCTCCGAGCTCTCCATAGGCGTCTCAGGCGCTTTCTTGTTTTTCCAGTAGAAATGGAATGCAGCAAACACCATTGCTAGTATCACAACAACAGTCATAATCACAATGACTATCACTACTGGGGAAGGCTTACTACTGCCTCCGCCTCCACTGCCTCCGTCTCTCCTTCCATTGCTCGAGATTTTGATGTACGAAGTGTAGCCACCTCCATTACTAGATCCCTCCATGCTTCCTATCTCATTAAACAGGAAGCAATTCCCAGAACTGTTCTGGAAAAACAAGGCGCCACACGAGCAATTGCCAAGACACGAAGCCTTGCAACCGTCTAAGGTGGTTGTCTTAGAGAATGGCTGAACAAATGGTAATGCAAAGTAGTTCAGATCATCACCACCACTAACAAGTTCTACCGGCACTGTTGAGTTATCACAGCGAGGAGATGCCATGGATTTGCACGAGGCGATGGATGAGGGACACTGGCATGTGTTACCGGTATAACAAACTGCGTATGGATCACAGGCTGCAGGTCTACTACACTGATCTTGTGGTATTCTTGTTGAAGAGGGATTAGACGAGCCGGCTTGAAGCATGGAGAATGTGATAGAGCCATCACTGCCTATCACCGCGATCCATGTTGCATTTGCATTGGTGCTCTCTGAGAAGATGAATTGCCAAAGCAACACTCTACTTGAATCATAGAATTTCCAAGAATTGCCACTTAGAACAGCTGAGGTCACTGCACCATGCCCTTTATTGATGGTTATCCGGCTATCTCTTCCCATAGACCAATACGGCTGTGGAGGATTGAAATCCGCGGAGAGAGACATGTCCCCGGCCTTGATCTCAAGCGAGTAAGTCAAGTTGCTCGTCCCACGGTCACTGATAAGCCTCATTCCTTGAGAGAATTCTTGATTTGGAAGAAGGGTGTTAGTGGGATGGCTAAAACTCTGCCAAACAAAGCTGTTGTTATCACTCCCAACCAACACAAGATTTCCATTATCCAACAACTGCATTGAGGAAACTCCTTTGTTTGCAGTATCAGAAGACCAGATTGTGGATCCACCACTTTGTAAGAAGGCATTGCCAGAATGATCAAACTCAAAGCTGTCTGAATTCTTAACTGGGGAATCTCTGTTGGCAGCCCAAACTATAGTTGAACTGCTCTTGTGGATCACAACAAGAAGAAATTGGGTAACATCTGCAGCAGTGGTGGTTAAACCAAAGGCGAAATTCGAGTTGTTTGACAACAGAAATAATCCATCATTGTCTATGTAATACATTTGAGACCCTTTGAATCCTGGATCCAATTTCCCTATATGTTGCAAACTCCCACTGCAGATTTCCAGCAGCAATAGTAATATAACAGGAATGCAAGAAAATCCCCAATTTCCCATCATCACATACAGATTTGCTTCAGCAACAACCACAATGAAAACCAAACCAAACCAAAATTAGTCTCTCAAACTCAGCAGACCTCAACCAGAAAATTCACTCTCTCGACTGAATTTGGATGGTGCCCATTTTCAAGAATTTCAAGAAACCCCACAATTCTGAAAGTGCAAAACCAGGAAAAAAAACTAAACTAAACCAAACCAAGGTGTGAACCATAAAAATTCAATCTTTCAACTGAATTTTGATTCCTTTCCTCCTTTTCTTTCAAGAATTTGAAGAAAGAAACCTCACAATTTTGAAACTGCAAACCACATAAACAGAGCATTAAATTATCCCATTCAAGTTCTTGACACCCAAAAGTTGCAACGAAAAAAAAAGAAAAAAATTGGAAATCAGAGAGACAATGACAGCTCAATATTTGACAGCAGATGAAGTTCTGACAATGTCAAAACTGCCTTAAACAGCTAACCAATGGACTGAAACAGGAAGCTTGACAAATAAATGATCCAATTGGAACAGGGCAATGGAAAAGTAGACAAGCCACACAAAGTCTGCAGTCCAAATTCATCAAATGGGACTGCAATTTGCTGAAAAAGAAAGACTTTGAATTTAAGAGGAAAATACTCTGCAGCAAGGCATTAAATGAAGGTAGGTAGGAAGCAGTAAACATGCACACATACCATTCACAGAATTGCAGCCACCAAAAAATGGAGTCTTTTTTGCATAAGTCTGACAGAGAAGAGAAAATAAAAAGAAAAAGAAAAAGAAAAAGAAGAAGTAATACAAGTGGGATTTGAAGAGATGGGCATTCTCCCTGAATTGAAGGCAGAAACAAACAAAGAGAATTAGATGAATCCGTTTCTGCTTATGTCAAAGACTTGGAGAGATCTGAGGTGGGCATTAACTTTTTATTGTCCAAAAACCAAAATACAGGTGTGCTATTAATATATAAATATTATGAGGTGATGACCAATATTTTTGAAAAAACAAGATTAAATTTTGAAGCAAGACCATGGTTATATCTTTCCTTGATATCAAGAAAATGCTTATGTATGGGTTGCATATTGTTTGCGTATGAAATGATATGATTTTTTAAGTCGAGAAATTGAATTCAACATCAACCCCACCTAAAAGTTTTTTCTGGACTCGTGCTTGGTGTAAAGAGTTTCACTGAAATTTGTGAATATTCTATGCTGCATTTGCACAGCTTTTTGGTACGAGATGTGAACTGGGATTCTTGGTCCAGTCCTTTATAAAGCTGTTTTGGATGTTCAAATTATAAGCATTTGATTGCATTCATCGAATTACTATACTAGCATAATTATAATGCATTATTGCATATATGCTGGAGAAATACGTAATTTATATATCAATCGATTGCATATAGATAGATATATATAGGTAGAGAGATGAATGTACAAATTATTTCGAAATTTAATAATACGTTGTATGTATGTGTTTCTGCCATGTAACACGTAGAGTTTATTTAATTATTTTATTATTAGTAGGTGGAGGGGAATTAATGGGGAAATAAATGGGGAGTGGGATAATTAAATACGATTGAGGAATTTGATGCAAGATGAAATAAAAAATAGCCTAAGGTCTAAAGCATACCAAACTCCATATCTTCCTCTTTTCAATTTTAACTATCTTGCACTATGATTTTGTTATATATATATATATATATAATTCTGGATTAAATATATATTGAACATTGATATAATAATATATGAGATGTACGCAGGCATTAGATTACTTATATGGTTGAAGAAACAAGTAGTACAATTTTGATTGAACAAAATTATGGTCTTCCTCTAAAGATACAATTACATTTAGCTTGTAATTATCAACTTTAGTTGTACCAGTCGATAATCATAACCTGTACTAGTGAAGTTTTTATAAATATTATAATTATCGCAAAAATTAAAAACATATATAATTATATAAAAGGGTCAATCAATAGATGCATTCATAAGACGACATTAATGAATTGATCCAGTTGGAACGTGCATGCACAGTACTATGTTCGATGATCTTATGTAATAAAAAACGACATTAAACAATTCAAACCCCACCTATATTTAATCAATCTAGATGATTCATATATGATCATATGTTACCATTAACTATAGTGTTGAGTTTTCTATGTATATAACAGATTAATTTTAAATCTATAAAATTTACTTGGTTAAGTAAAATATTAAAAATTAATTATGACAATTTTCTAGAGAGTGTTTGGCAGAAGTTATAAACAAATTGACAGACACCCTTCATTTAAGACCAAATCTTTGTAAGTTTTTCGATTTTTAAACAAATCTTTGAGTGATAGAGACTCTTCACTAAATCTTTGTAAGTAAACATCAAAAATATTTTATGAGAAGTAAGAATTTGCAAATATTTATTATTAATTATTAATTTGGTGGTGAAGATGAATATTTATTTCGTGGTGCATGCGGCTTACATCTTGTGCTTAGCTGGACCATGCATCAGTAATTCAATCAGATTTTGAATTTGTTTAATATCAGACGGCTGGAATTTATTTGATATGATGGATTATTATTGGATTCTTGAAAAATAGAATCGTGATTGGGTGAAGTGCATCTCACTCCATTTCGGGATTTGCATCCCACTAATTCCTCCATATCGACTCACGTTCTATTTAAATTTTATTTTCGTGGAGTTAAATTTTATTTAATTAATTTATGTATGTGATCAGTGTCACAATAATGAGCTAAATTAATTTTGATGAAAGTGGTGATATTCTCGATACTGGGGATTAGCAGAAAATGAGGAATATTAATTATTAACAAATAGAATTGATTATTAATTATGCGAACAGCACGATTATACCTTGTAGAGATCAAGTCTTTAATTAATTAATAAAGCAAATTGTATTCTCGTATCTTGGGACTAATGAAGATAGCGTCTTCGTGGGTCTGCAAAATCACAATAAAAATATTGTTCAATGAATTAATTAATTAATTAATTAATTGTGTATAAAATATTTATCCAGTTGGCAAATTTGTGGCTATCATTCTCCGACGCTGATTACTAGAACCATGATGCAGCAATGTTAATCTCGCTTAAAAACTCCATAGGTGTGTGGACTCTTAAATTAATTATAATTATACACTAATTTGATTCTTAAGTAAAGTACAATAACGAGAATATGGCTCAAAACAAAAGTATATTACGAATAACTATGTACTAAAATTAGTTCATTGTTGTGGGAAATATAGTATTGAGCGCATCCATTTGTTTCTAGAAATAACCTTTGAAATTGAGTTGATCATGCGAGAAATGCAAAGATATAATCAAATAAATACTATCTAAGTTCAACTGGTCAATTTTATAATTAAAATTTAATTGGGGGTGTCGAATGAAATGGGCCCATATATAAATATAAATCCACAACTTGAGCAAAGTGAGAAGAAAAAATAGAATGAGTCAAAAAGTTACATCAATGGTCAAGATTCAACGATGCATTATTTTAAATTACATATTACATATATATATATATATATATATCTTATTATGTTGATTTATATATATCGATGTGACCAAATATGCAAAATCCATTTTCCAGTAACTGATTTAACTTAATTTATTAATCCATTAGTTTATAAACAAAAGCGTAAGGGGCAATGTCCAAGTAAGGTTAGGCATTGAAAAACTGCAGCAAGAAAAGCACTAAAAATTATTAATAAAGGTGAAAAGCTACATTTGCTTGAAGATCACTCTTTTTCACCATTAAACTAAGCATTAGGTTAGAAACTTTGTCTTGAAAAAAAACAATCTTCAACACTAAAAAGGTATGATAGTATTGGAGAGAGAGAGAGAGTTTGCTAGTGGTGTTAATATAAATTTATTTTTCTGTCAGAGATAAGAATCCAATTATATTATGATCCAGGAGTAGGGGTGAGCATTCGGATTTCGGTTCGGATTTTTGCCTAATCCGAACCAATCCGAAAATCCGAAATTTTCTAAAAATTAAATCCGAACCGAACCGAATTATCCGAAAATCCGAAATCCGAACTTTCAAATCCGATCCGAACCGAAAATCCGAAATTGAATAAAAAAAATCCAAAAAACCTAACAAAAATCCAAAAGTCCGATTCTTCTACAAAAATCCGAACCCTATCCAGGAGTTGTTTATGAACATAAGATAAGTCATTTGTTTGGTTAAGGATAGTGGGGTTAAGTGCAATAATGGGGTTGAAATATTGCTATCCTTATCATACTCGAAAATTATACAAATTTTGTATAATTGTTTGTGTAAAATAATGTGTTTATGCCACTGGAGGCAATAAATCCAAATTGATTCTCTAATTAATTATGTGATGTCGACAGTGGGAGAATTATTTGCTCACTTGTTAGTGGACGTATATCAAATGGCGCACACCTAACATTTATAATAACAAATTATAACTCCATTCTTCTACTTTACTCCGTTCACTGTTAATCGAGCCAGTACACTCGATTTCGAGCCAACTCTATCGGAATCGGACTATTTAGTTTGGACCAATCGTGAACATGCTATAAATTTTCAATCATAATCCTTATTCTTTCCAATCTATTTCGACTAATCATTCAGTTTCGAGTTGGATGATTTGACAAAAATAACAAGTAGTTGGGCTTATGAACCTGGGCTGATTTACCTTATCTTTAACAAGCCTTGAGCCCATATACAAAGTTAATATTAGTCCACACAGTAAGGAACCTACAAGTGAATTAAAATGGAGTCACCTCCAGCAAGAGTATAAGTAAATCACAAAAACTTGTGTCACACCGGTTGACATGTCTCGAACCCATTTGTCGTGTCAAAAACTTGTGTTTCAGACCCATATGAAATTCGTAAAGAATAAAGAGGGTCGGATAAATATCATCTAACATCAAAGAGTTGACTGATATACAAACCAAATATCAACGAAGAACTTGGTATTTAATGACAACTTAAGCAGGTTGTCACATTGAGTGCTACATTACAATTCTGCTTTGATTTGCATTGGATATATCCCGTGATAATCTATAGACAAAATGCATACAGCCAAATGGAGATACTATCAAGGCATCTAACATGTCTAATTTTTTTCAACTAGGATTATAATCAGCGGCTCTCCACATTAAGCCGAAGAAAATATTCTAAAACACATAAATAAACCTCAGCAAAGACAAAAACTTATACGACCTCCTACATTGTAACCAGGATGTCTATTAACATACAAAATACTCATACGACTAACTAATCAGGTTCTTGTAAGTGGCATGGACAAAATGGGTATATTTTCTGAAATGATATGTATTAATGTCATCAAACCAGTTTATAAAGATGGAGAGATCAAATAAGTGGATTTATAGGACAACAGAATCCCCCACATGCACTAATCATCTCTCTTTCCTCAAAGTCATGTAGTTGGAATTAAACCACATAGAATACATTGGCATATTATGAAAACTGAAAGAAATGTAATCTACTACTGTATGGTGACATATACCAAAAATTCAGAAAGGAGCATAAGAGTACCCGGCAGGTGGCACTCCTGATCCGTTTACCGGAGGCATTCCATAAGGCATCATGGGCTGCATACCCGGACTATAATACCCAGCTGTGCCAATCTTTGCAAAACTCGTCTGGCCTTGCATGCCTTCTCTGGAATATTGTTGCCATACCATTTGCTCCTGAGCAAGCAGACCCTGCTTCTTCTCCATATCAGCCATCTGCACATATGCAGGGGGTTGAATGCTCAACGATGCAGCAAATGGGTCTTGTCCGAATGTATGGACCGTTCCATCAGGTGCGGGGAGTGCTAACACCGGAGTTTTACTTGTACCAGCACCGGGCAGTGCTACACTGCTGGCACTGCCACCACTCATCTTGGTAGCGCTTGTATGATGTTGAACCACCCCCTGATCATACATGCCATCCAAGAGTAATGAATCTAATCCACCACCCATTGCAGCCTTTTGATTGGACAAATG